>JAUTBT010072221.1:0-13591 GCA_032361225.1 Lepetodrilus schrolli
TGTTGGTGAGTAGAGCTGAAGAAGGTCGCAGAGATATCCTGGAGCTGAGCCTGTGATACATTGGTACGCGAGGCAGACGGTCTTGTAGGTCACTCTTTGCTGGATTGGCAGCCAGTGGATATCTTTCAGCACAGGTGTTATGTGGTCGCTCCTAGGACATTGTGCTACAATCCTGGCTGCGATATCAATTGCGGATCCCTCCCTTGTGTTTCGGGTGACCTGGAGATTTCCTGTGCAGGAAGCACAACTTTCAGACATCACTATGGACATAGGCAGGTGTCAAACCTCCAGCACGTCGTGCAAATATACATATAACCTACTATGATTCTCATTAGCAACACGATACGGATGAATCTTCGTCTCTTTGAATAAGGGAAGCATGAAGCGGCAATGAAGAAAAAGTACTCGTGTACATTCATAATTTACACAATCGACTGTTTGAATATAACATTTTGAATACATGCGGAACATTTATGTTTAAGATAGATGCCTAGGGTGGTACAACAAAGATGTTATCCTGTGTATCACTGTAAGACGGGAACGAATTCTATATGTTAAAACCCGTCGAGACATCCTACTCATCAAAATTATAACATCACAAAATCCCGTAGTTGAGAAAGCTACTAAATTCCGGGTTTATATTTGATATGCTAAAATGTGATATTTCGTTCAAAGCGGATGTAATCGTCATATAGACTACACGCTATCTTTGAACAAAAATCGTGTGTTGAAATCTATGAGTATATGTCTTTAAATCACACAGGTGTATTAGCTATATAGCGCGTAGCAGATGCAGAACACTTTAGGCGTTAGCGAAATGTACATACGCAAGTTCAGAACGTCACCTTAAATCTTGTTATTATATCCACGTCCACAACAATGAGAGTGCCATTGCCGACCTTCAGTGAACTTCCTAAAGTCATCGACCAGCTTCCTAACTCAATGACATTATTGCCGACGTCATATTTAGAATCATGTCCACACGTATAGATGTATTGTGCATATTGGTTTTTTCTGATGAGTTCACACAAGGGTGTCGTTGACTCGTAGGAACGTGTATATCAGTTCAGACGTTGGCGTAGATGCTCTGCGACTCTACGTACTCTGAGGCAACGTCATAGAAGATGGAAACATCGGACTGGAATGGAAGAACAGGTGAACGTCCATGTACTGTGTGTATGAACAATTAATTTTATTTCAAGTTACATCAAACACGTTTTACAAGCACGAGACAGCAATCCACCTTTGTAAAAGCCCTTGCATCATTTAACAAACAAACAAATAAGTTATTCATAAGGAATCCTAATAGCAGCCTACAGGGCACCTTTAACATATGTACCAGTAAGTGCATGAAGCCCTAGTCATCATTAACAGACAATAGCAATCTCGATCTATGATCGTTCTCACGAATCACTTCGAGAGCACTGTGGTCTCTTAATGGATACAAGAGATTCATTAAAGGGTCACAGACAGGATCCGGGCAGGACGCTCTCACCTCGGGCCAGACAGCTGACAGGACACGTAACGTTTTTTTATGCTGTGTGTATGCAGCAAGTTAAGTGAGGTAGCAGGAAGAGTACTCATTTGGCGACAATGTTGTGTGATATGTTATGAACATTGCTAATAATGTATGTTGTTCAAAGGAAGACAGATACAAATACAGTTACGTCATTGAGGTGTTGTAGTAGATGCGCGGCTTGTAGGATGTTGTAGTAGATCTCCACCTCGCTGTCAAGTCTCATCCGTTGTAGGATGTTGCACATCACACAGAAAAATGCTGCACTTTGCTTCTCTTCGTCACTGCAGATACATAGGACATGAGCATTAAAGTCTTCATTGTCTAGTCCTTGGAACTACCACCATATTGCTACATGGCATAAGCCAGACATTCAAACACCATATTCGACCGTGTTGACATATTTAATTAAACATGACTATTGAATCAATGAGTCAAATATCACCACGCATACCTTCTTGCAACGCCCAGTTTCCGAGTAGTATAGAAATAAAACAAAGGCAAACATCAACTGCTCGTATTTCCCTGATACATGACGTTCTAATACATGACGTTGAATATGGCATTCAGCCATCTTGTGATTCCACTCTTGGGACTACAACTGGAATTATCTGACGAACTAGACGTTGTACTTGTCAAATAAATTGGAATTATCAGTTATAACCAATCCCTGGTCAGTAAGCCACGAGTATTCTGATCTGAATTGGGTATATATATATATATATATATATATATTAGATACTGCGAGGTGAGGCTGACCTAGACTGGTAGCATGTCTCCTTTATATTATTTTGTAAAAATCGTTATTTTTTATTATTTTATTTTGTACATAAATTACTTTCTTTCTTTTAGTTTTAGATCTAGAATATCTATAAAACATTTTTATCATTATTCTATCACCGAACCCCTGTGGTTTCACGGGACTTGCAATGTATGTACACACATAATATGACGACCGACAAAGTTCGCAAATATTGCATAACGTTTAAAGCTGTGGTTGGCATGAGTGACTTGAAGATCACAATGTAATATACATCTTATACAAGCAATTAGTAGTTCACTTAAACCATTCCTATTTGTCGAGAAGGCCACTTGTGTCTTGAAATAACTTTATTGCCATAACTTGGTCGGGAAATAGACCAACTCTATGTGTAGGAGTCGTAAAGGTAGTTGCGACGTGTCTGAAGTGCTTATCAGGACATTTATAAACAGACTCCTAGAGAAATGTCTGCTAAGAAAGGAAACCCGTTACGTAACTTTATAATGCAGGTCGTAGAAGCTTGATGCACATAAATATCACACACGCGTTCAAACCTGCGCTACATGGCAAACACAAGGACTGAGTGTTGAGGATCTCTCAGTGCAAGGAACGTGTAATCCCAGAGATGTAAACTAACGATCTTCTGGTGAGTACTCTGTTGTCTTGGCCCATTGTGGAATACATATGCTACATCTTAAAGGCATACAATCGCGGTTTGTTGACATATTCCATGGTCAAACGTATTTTTACCTGAATGCGAAAAATACGCATGCCGTATTAAACTACACATTAATTGAGTTCGACCTGACCCAGAAGTTACAAAACTATTTTTGAGTACCGTTACTATTTCATGCTTAATTCAATTTGCTCACAAATCTCCAGACAAAATTGTAGTTCATCGTGAAATCGTACTCAAAAATGGTTTCGTAACCTTGGAGCCTACTGTTGGTAACCGTACAAGTGGATACGATTACTTCCTTTCAGACGAGGTTCGTTAGTATGTTCGTAAATTGTTGCTGGGTATCCTCTCATCTACGTCGCCGTTGCTAAAATACTTGTAGCATTACAATAGCTGTAAGTCCAATTTTAGGGACCATCACGGACCATGGTATTAATTGGCACCCAATCATTTAAATTAAATGCGGTTCTTCTATAACTGTGTTGTCCTTGTAATTACTGGACGTTCGGAGGAGGAACAACAGATCGCGCTGTGCTTTAATTTTTTTCTCAATTGGTGTTTAGCGCCGCTTTCAAGATTCTTTCAGTTTTATCACGGCTTATCAGGTTAGGGCAGGAGGAAACCGCTACATTCGTAGCGCTGAATGTTTTAGTAAACCAGCAAGCACCGGCTGGTACTAACAGAGTGCATCCTATCATGATCACGTTAAAAAGGTAACTTTCGCGAGCAGTGATGTCTGGCTCCCGGGACAGTATTTGAACTCGGGACATTTGGCTCCGAAGTCCAAACGTTCTACCATTGCGCTACCACCCACCCCTGTACTGTAAACACCATTCGTCCTCTGAGCCAAAGGTCAGTAGTTCGAACCTGACCTGGGACGGCGTCATTGTTCACGATTGCTTTCGTTCTGATGTGATCTTGATAGGATGCACTATACTCTTGTATAGGAATGCACTTGTCATCCTTGGTTCGTCAATATCAACGCAGATGTACTGCTACACTCAGCGCTACGGGTGTCAGGTTTCCTCCTGCCATTAACCTTGCAGATATGGGTTTTCTGCAAACCTACTATACTCCATTTAACATTCACATATAGGAAAGCCAGTGGTAGGAAAGCCAGTGATGACGTCTCACGAAGACATTGCCGTTGTTGGCATAGGATGTCGGTTTCCTGGAGCCACCTGTCTGGGGGAATTCTGGGATGTGTTATCAAAGGGAGAGAACCATGTGACAGATATCCCAGTCGAGAGATGGAACGCAGACAGCTATTATGACCCGGATGTGGATTCCGTCGGGAAGTCCTACACCAAGAAAGCCGGGCTGATCAAAAAGTTTGTTTTTCTTATCGAGTGTTTTAATAATCAATCAGTAATAACAATGGGCTACACGCATACCGTACTGGAAGTGTAAACGTAACGGCTCAAGTCGGCCACGTCGTAAACTGCAGACGTCATCATGTCACCGATGGTTTTTGCGGGGTGCGTCTCGAAACCATGTCAGTAAACTTCGCTACTATAGTATTAGTCAGAGTAATGTTCAATATACAATCATAAGTAGTCATCATATATATATTATACAATCATATGAACCATATACTATTATAGTAATCTAACTTACTTAATTCATATTAAAATATTCCCAGTTATGCTCACTTTGACAACAAGCTATTCGGCATCAACGAGAGCGAGGCTGGTCAGATGGACCCCCAGCAGAGACAGGTTTTGGAATGCACGTACATGGCCCTGGAGAACGCTGGCATCACGAGACAGCAGATAGCAGGACAGAACGTAGGCGTTTATATAGGTGAGAACCATTAATGCCTCCTCCAGTTATTTCCCTTACTGTACAAGAAAAGAAGAACTGAGTGTACACAATTCAGGTTAGATGGAACGAGTTCGGGATGAACATTTAAATATATTTTTTTGATTGGGGTTTTACGTCGCTTTAAAGATTATTTCACTTATATCACGACTTGTCAGTTTATGGCAGGAGGAAACCCGCAACATCCGTAGCACTGAATGTTGCAGTAAACCTGCGAGCATCGGCTGGTACTGACAAGACCAAGGATAACTGCATTGCCACTCTTCAGACATCGCATCCTATCAATATCGCGTCGGAAAGGTAACTTTCGCGAACATTGATGCGGGGCCCTCGGGGCGGGATTTGAACCTGGAACCTTGGCTCCGAAGTCCAACTGTTCTACTACTGCGCTACCACCTGCCCTTATTCATATCTTCAAATTGGAAAGTAATTAAAATAAAGAAGTTTTGGTTCACTTACCCGTCTGTGTGTATTTCTATTGGCGCTGTGAACATGGGGCTTGTGGTTATCAGTGCCTATTGTTAAAAATACACAAAATTAATTTGTGAACATATTCTGAAAATTAGTTTTTCTTTTTATTCATAGTTGATTTAAACATATCTTATTAATTCATATACATTTATTTTTATTTTTTATTCATATTTCATTGTACCTTAAAACATCTTAATTAATAATAATAATAATAATGACAATAATAATAATAATAATAATACTAATACTACATGTCTTGCCTATAATATTAATTCTTATTAATAAATAATTACTGTATTTCTATATGTAATTCTTAATAATAATAAACAACTAACAAAAGTTAATATTGAAAAGGAGTTTTGAGTGAATTTAAAAAAAAAAAAAATCTGAGTCAATATCTGAATTAAAGGTTGCTGGTTCCATACTCATGATACTGTATTTAAAATATTATTCTGTCAAAATTAACTCACCACATTTAAAACCTTTCTTCTTTCTATCAGAATCCCTAAACACCCTATGATGTGTTGCATCAACTGGGTCTATATGATAACCTTCTGTACCAGTTGAAATAAAACCACTGAAAATTAATATAGGACAACATTAAATGTATACATTAATGATTAGAGAAAGATAGGAACATATAGATTTAGGACTACATATGTACATATTTTATGTAAAAATGTCAGTGTACACAATTAACTGTACTGTTTGAACAGTATACAAAAGGTATGTTTAATTCTAATCCTATTGCTTAACTTGAGTTGGAAAAATGGAATAAGACAATGTCATCAAAAACCTACAATCAGGTATAGTGAAAATGAAAATCAAGTTGTAATTACATTATTAGTCTGTCACAAGTTTTAAACTATTTACTTTCATCCTCTGAGACTAAGGATAGTCTATTACATGATGTGTTCACCTCCAATATTATTTTTAAAAAACATAAGATAAAAATCAATAGTTTCAACTATTTTATTTTTGTTAATTTAAGGGGTTGAGGGCAGATCACAAGCAACCCAGGCATCCTGCAAAAGTAGGCAGGTCACCTGAGGGCGACCTGAGCCCCTTCATAAATACTTCTAGAACTTGGTCTAGGAGCCTGCCATTAAACAAACTCGTTATTTTCCTTACTCATTAGTTTAAGGCATAAAGCTAGTTATGTTTGAAACTTGCCTTCATGTGATAATCCCAATTCATTTTAGAGATAAGCCTATTTTCCATATTTTAACAAATTATTTACGTTAAATTTAATAGCTAAATATTTGCATAATAAACATATTTACATGGTGGGAAAGGTTGTTATAGTATTTGTGGTTAATAAATATTTCTGGGAAAATGCCTATTTATACACTTGTACTGGTGCAAAGATACAATACATGTTGAATTCAAATTATATTGGTCAACTTGATTCGGTGGTGGAAATATTGTTAGGTAGGAAAGATTAGCAACATAGCATATACTAAGTATAAGACCATGCCCATCAATATACTTATCATCACAATTCTAATCATGCACCAAGATTGTGAAACTTTTTTATTATGATTTCATACTCAAGCTCAAATTCTAAATGGGGATTTGTGAACAAAACTCTAGTTGAGAATGAAATCATACTACAAAAAGTTTTGTAATATCGTGGGCCAGGTAGTTTCTTGTAATAGTGAAAATTAAAGGCAAACTGTAAAAAGATATAACAATAAAATAAATCCAAATAAATAATGAATAATTTCTTTTAAAGGTTCAACTATTTTATTTTTGTTAATTTAAGGGGTTGAGGGCAGATCACAGCAACCCAGGCATCCTGCAAAAGTAGGCAGGTCACCTGGGGGCGACCTGAGCCCCTTCATAAATACTTCTAGAACTTGGTCTAGGAGCCTGCCATTAAACAAGCTCGTTATTTTCCTTACTCATTAGTTTAAGGCATAAAATTATATTGTTGTGAAACTTGCCTTCACATGATAATCCCAATTCATTTTAAGAGATAAGCCTATTTTCCATATTTTACTAAATCATTTATGTTAAGTCCAATAGTTAAATATTTGCACAATAAACATATTTACACAAGGGAACTATACATTATAGTATTTATGGTTGATAAATATTAAAAGATTCTATTCATGAAATTACTTTTTCACTGATTATTATATATGACTACATAAAAAGGGAAGTAACTGTCAATTCCGGTTTGCATTGTGTAATGACACTTAAATAAAATATGGTAAGTATTGATAACAATTAACTGTCCTAAATATCACTATTACAGTCAACTTGACATTTTGTGTCTTTTATAGAAATGTTTATTGTTAGTACCGATAATGTACCTTTAAAATTTAACCATTAATAAATATTATTCCTAGTATATGTAAAGAAGGGAAGTAACTCTTTCAGCCTTGGTGGTTGAACTGTGACAGGTGCATGTAACTTGACTATGGTAACTCACCTAATTCCCTCACAGGTACTCAGAGCTACCATGGAATCAGTAGCATATCTTACTGATCCATGATAAAAGCAATGTTTTAGCCGCTGAAAAGAAAACCAAAATATACATTCACATTCAAACAAAGCCATAATCTTATTTATTTAAAAAATAAAATAAAAATAAACAGTAGACTATTTATTTGTACAAGATCATCCTGGATTCATGATTTAATAAATGTGTAGTATACAATTCACAATTTCATAAATATCGGAGTATGACTAATATACATTTAACCATGCTTTATAATTATTCATAAACGTATGGTAAGTGTACTAGTATTTAGGAGAAATTATTGTAATATGCTAAATACATCATGATTACATATGGGTTGACAAACACTTTTATCTGAGTTCTAAGAGAATTATTCATAACTTGTATTTTAACAATTATTTTATTTTTATGCTAAAATATAAACAAATTAAAAATTACAAAATTTGCAGATTGTGGCACAAGAAATGGATCAAATTGTAATAACATACATATAATAATCTACATGCAATATACTTTGAGCATATTTCACCTCTGTACCCTGTGTAAACATTATACTTTGTATTGCCTCACCTGTGTAATACTGTGGGGCCTGTGTATACTGGTGCCACGGGAATGGTATCGTTTTTCAATGTATGAGGTAGAAAATAAATCTCTGCAAGGAAAGAAAGAAGTCTTTATGAGAACAACGTCAACCGAAATGCGAAATTACTTTCCCATCATTTCCACATTCGTACTTTTTAAGCCTGTTGCGACCTGGCATCAATTCACATAAGTTTGAGCTCTTACATGACCATGAATATGAAAAACTATTATTATAATTCTATCGAGATGGAAAACATTTATTATATTCTGGCAGAAAGGATACAAGTCTTAAATGTTGTACAATCAATTAACAAAAATTATCAAACATTCAACATAGAAAGTCCAAATTTGTATATTATTATTATTATTATTATTATTATTATTATTATTATTTTGTCTATCAAACCATGTTATATAGATTACACTTTAATTACTGGACAATCTTATCAAGTCACAAGTGAAACTAAATTTATTTTCATTTGTACTTGACAACCGATAACGACAACCACTATGGTTGTCACTAAACATAGTAAATCACCTTATTGTTATTGGATTATGGTTGGTTTGTGACAGACCAATCTCATTATATTTAATAAATTTTATGGTACAACAGCTCAGATAGTAAATAAATCAATTAGTGACTATAATCTTATGTACATACGTATATTATTATTTTGGTATGATAAAAGTTTCTATTTCTATGGAAAGAAGTCGAACAAGTTGAAACAACACAAAGCTCGACATTTCAAATAATCTGACACGTTCAAACTAACCAAGTTACATATATAGGATTTCATGAACTTGAGTGCACATGTGATAATGATTAATACTTTTCATGTATCCTTCATCATGTTTGAAAAAGAAAACAATACAATCAGTGTTATTGTCCAGACATGACATTTTCTGTGTTTACATCACCTGGGTCTAATGTCATTGAGACTGTATAATGTCATTGAGACCTCCTAATGTCATTGAGATTACCTCATGTTGATGTGATAACACAACATTTGGATGGACAATAAACAGCTGGGCAACAAGTGTGAAAATAAACAATTAATTATATTTTGCAGATACCAATATTTATCTGTATGTATATCCAATGGAGGCAAATTTGGGGCTGAAGGCAACAGGAGATGCCCTAAAGAGCTGTGGCCGTGTCTAATCCAGCAGGGAGAGGGTTAAACTGGTTTAAACTGGATTTAATGCATTTCTGATAGAATATAGAAGCATAACAAACTTCCATGTATTTTTGTTGTTGATTTTATCTATTATTCTATATATCAGCATCATTGAAATCCAGACTTTGTGACTACTTTTTAGTAGACTACCTATGTAATGAGGAATCAGGCCTGCATGTTAGAGGATGTTCCTTTATATACATGTATTGTCTAAGTGTTAGTATCCATATCAAACTAATAGCACTGTAATCATAATTACATATACAATAATGATTTCAGTTTATGCTTTATTTACATAATTACATATAAAATAATGATTTCAGTTTATGCTTTATTTACATAATTACATATACAATAATGATTTCAGTTTATGCTTTATTTACATTAACAATGTTTTTTATGCTTGACCCAATATCTCGTATAATATCGACACAAAAGTTCACATAAATTGTGACAATCTGAAATAAAAATAGTAATCTTCAAATAATAACGAGGGAGAAAAAAATATATAAATGATAACAAAAAGAACAATTAAAAAACACTCTAAAACACAATCTAACCATTGAGCTATTTACGAAGTTTAACATCAATACCCAATCTCCTTATACTACTGATAAAGTCTGACTAATTGCCCCTGGTCTATTTACATGGACAAACAAATCAATAAAGTGTTCATTTATTTTAAAGCCTATTATTCAACATGGCCCAGCTCTTAGCATGTTTGGATAACGGCCAAAACTTCAGTATCAACTCAATACTAATCACATTGCAACAGTCTGACTAATATAAATTTATTTAATATTATTATCATGTTGTATGTTATGTTACAAGCAGAGATACCTCGTTCATATACAACTACCAGATGTATTCTATCTGATATTCTGGTACACTAAGTTAATGATGCAAATAAAAAGTCTGGATGTAGGTGGTGGGTATAAAGTGTTATCATACATTTCTAACAGGCTCTGATTGTACCATGATAGAACTAACGTCATGAGATATTTATGATATCTGACATATGGTATCTAACATGTGGTATCTAACACATGGCCGTTTTTCTAATTGGTTGGTCAGTGGCGGGGGGAAAAAAAAAAGGCACTGAGATTACGAAATGTTTTGAATACAATTTCATGCTCAAGTTCAAATTTTATATGGGGATTTGTGAACAATCCTTGAGTTGAGCATGAAATCGTACTAAAAAAAAAAGAGTTTCATAAAATCGGAGCCAGGTCACTGTGATGGAGAATGCTCACATTCACATGCACACACACACACACACACAAACACTCACATGTGCACACACACACACAAACACTCATATGTGCACACACACACACACACACACACACACACACACACACACATACACACACACACATACACACACTGTGTGTGCTATGTAAGATACTCCTAGTGGTCTTTGGCTCCTTTGGTTGACTCCCAATCCAGCACCTCAGGTTTGAATCCCAGGATAGGCAGTCCTCAGTTATACATGCACATGCACACATCCACTTGCTTATTGTCTCTGCAAACTCTGTGCCAAATTTGATGCTAACTGAGAGAGAAACTAAGTTTAGAAAGATCAGATGATTTTCATGACAAACTAGAATGATTTTATAAGAACCTGTAAGTGCACAAAGTATGATACTGCTTCTTCATGTCATACTCCAATTATAATAAGAAGTGTAGAATTCTCATCCCAACTGAATAACCTTGTCATGTGACCTACATTTTCCACAGTCTATTAAGACAATGAGCCAGCAATGATCGTGAATTTGACAAGAATTCAATAAATAATCTTAGCGAGGATCTTTCAATCGAAACCTTTCTATAATTTGGAAGTGGTGTGACCCTGACATTTGACCTACAGCCACTGAATCCTAATGAGATTTTCAGCCAATAATTCCTGAGATGATGACACCTGATTGATGCCAGATTAATAGATCTCAAGATATCTCACACAAAACAAGCAAATAATCCTGCTATAAAGGTACATTCATGAAATCAGGGGATATCATCTATCAGGGGATATCAACTAGTCTTCTAATAATCAATTCAATCCTTAGTGATTCATTAAATCTTACAAATCAGTGTGTGTTGATGAGGTCTTCCTGATATTCATTGAAAATTCAACAAGGATGTATGTAGACTATCTATAGTCTCAGAGGGTGAAAGTAAATAGGAGCTGCTGAAATGCTTTACCCTTGTTTTCCTGTAATCTAGACTTGCTTAACTAGTCTTGGGGGATATTTTGAATAGTAGTATTTGGGTGTGAACAAGGTGTGACACAGACTAGGATGTATGCTGATATTCATTGAAAACACAATAAGAATGTATTCTGGTTCATTGAAAACTAAATAGGAATGTATTCTGATGTTGATTGAAAACCCAGTATGGATCTATGCTGATATTCTTTGTAGATCCTATGCTTACATTCACTGAAAAACAAATAAGGATATATACTGATGTTCATTGAAAACCAAATAAGGATGTACTCTGATGTTCATTGAACACCCAATAAGGACGTCCCTCGATTTTCAATGACAACCTAATAATGATGGATGTAGTGATTTTTTTTTAATGAAAAGCCAATAGCTTCCATCCAATGAATCCTTTCCAAGTCCTTGTAGAGAATGTCAATGTTTAAAAAGATGTAAAAAAATCATTTTTAAAAAATGAACAAAATTGTCACTAAATGTCTATGACAAGGACTAAGACCTGAGTTTTCAATGAAAACCCAATATATTCCATCCAACCGATCCTTTCCAAATCCTCATAGATAGAGCATAATACAATCCATATGACCTGTCAGAGAAACTGTTTCTTGTCAATATCCAATACATTTGATATTCCAGACAGCTATCTAATCAGATGACCTGTTGGATGGTCTCCAGATATCAGACAGCCCCATCACCACACTGAGACTATGGTCATAATGATATTGAACTTGGTGTGACCTTCTGTGTCCACCTACACTGCCCTCTGGTCAGTCTCACTCCAGAACCATGTAGATAAAAAGACATCAAACACACTGCCGGTTCTTGTCAACCTGTGGCAAGGTTGTAATTGGCACTGCTATAAACACCACCAGTTATGGCAAACATCTGGATGTATTAGCATTGCAGGATACAGTATGGGGTGGGAAGAAGAGTTGTCAGTGGATCTGGTCCAGAAACAAGCTACATGAATGAATTTAAATAAGCAATGAATATTTCCTCAGGTATTCTGTCAATAAGTGTTACAATCATAGGTCATAATATATTGAAAAAAATAATTTTAAAAAAAAGAAAAAAAGATAACAAAATCCCCAGTATGAACAGATCAGCATATCTCTTTCTTTCTCTCTTGCTCTCTTTCTCTACACCCCCCCCCCCCCCACACACACACACACACCACACACACACTGAAGTATATTCAGAATTCAGTCATTACTCAAGCATCAGATGTCTTAAACTATCCATCAATGTATTCTAATCCACATCTTTCAGTAATCCATCCATTAGTCATGCACATCTGCTACATCTACACACATCTACATTCCAGGTCAAGTCATGATGTATACGCTACCAGTGTGTATTGCATGGAGATGTGGAAGCACACCTGAATATCTGTATACTGGAGACAGAACTAAGTGTCCACATGCTGTCGCCTGAGAACCAGAGTGTTCAATTAATTAATGACTTTCAAATGTTTCATTAAGGATAATTCCATTCTACGAATAACGACTACATGAAGATAACATTGTATTAACAACTAACTATATATTATTATTATTCAACATTATGTTTCATAAACTACAATAAACCAGACTGCCTCAATGAATTAAATATATTAACTTCATATATTTTTCATGACTGACCAGGTTGACATTACCGGTCTTTTATTCTACTCCATATATATTTAATTATCTATTCTATGTATACTTGTATCATATGTGATGCCATTAGTATAGTAGTCTGATGTTTATCTATGGCAAAAGCTCTTCGTCCAATGATATGTTCCTATTAGTGTTACATGGAGGACTTTTACATCTGTAAAAGTACTGTAAATCATGAAATTAATGCGTCACTAGTTTAATGCGACCTCAAGCTTTTAGACATAAATGCGACAACAATTA
>JAUTBT010072232.1:0-13591 GCA_032361225.1 Lepetodrilus schrolli
AGAGAGAGAGAGAGAGCGTATGCAATGTTATAGTATGTATATAACGATGACATTTTCATACGATTTTCAATCTGTATGAAACGTCCGTAAAATATTTCAATACCAAGAACGACATCTAGGCCTATGCACAACTTTGAAAGATGAAGACAACAGGAACGATACATCAGGATTGAAGTGACAAACGTGAATCTATGCGACCCTTTCAAATGATACATGCACTGCAGTATATGCCATACACATTGGGCAATTCATAGATCAAAGTCCAACGTCTCCTTGTTTATCATACGACGCGCAAGTGACACGTGCGTGTGGAATTAACAAGTCTGTGTTCATTTCAATCCGCCAGTCTTCTCTGAGAGCCTGACAGCTAATTACAGATCACTGCAGGATTAGCGGCGCCAACCCTGGTCGGCATTGTAACGAAATTAGACAATGCATTATACCTTCATAACCCCCGAGGCCATGCCTGATCAGTCCTAAAACAATTTCCCAGCTAAATGTGTCTTCATAAAATATCTTGGCAGTGGCGCAATTTAAGTCAAGTCCGTGTGATTCACCATCACATTTACTCTTTATGATTATTTAAGTCAATGAACGGGCAAACAGTGGGCGATTACAGATGAATGTATATAATAAACATCTATGTTTAATGTATATGGGGTAAGCCTATATAAGCTGTCATATACTAGTATACTGTATTCCTATGATAAATACATACACATTTAATCATTATAACTATATAATATAAGAGAAAGCACGCCGACAGTCAACCAATTAGAAAATATAATTGCAATAAACTTGCGATCAGCATGTATGACCTGAGGGTGTGACACAGGCTACAAATTACAGGTATAGATAGTTACAGGCGACTGCTGACAAGAGGCTACAGGCTATATATAGGATTGACTCCAACCGTAGCAAGTCGCCTGGTATATGGTTTAAACAGTCAGTACTTTATTAACAATAATCAAATTGATATACCTAACGGTCCATTAATCTAGGTAATGGTTGCATTAATCTATTGATGACATAGTAGACGTTAAATCATAGACCGGTTGTAACTCGTATGGCGACTAGTAGCTTTATGCGTGCACACTAGTACATGTAGGCCTATTTAATGTTTTATAACTACCCATACAAATTCCCTACAAGATGGATGCTATAGTATATATAGTATGCTACTTCGGTGTATTGATCAAACGGTCCAATTCCAATTATTTGGCTATGATATTATATTTTGTCTACATAATCTAAATCTAAGAAATTGTAATAAGAATAAACTTATGGAGTGTTATAGTAAGCATTGTAGACATATTTAACTGTTTTAGTTCTGGCCTGGCCTTAGGATGCTCTTAAAATACAGTATGATTGAAAGTGTCCTTCAACAATCTATAACCCACGGGTGAAGACGTTGTTCTATATCTTCATAGGAACTTGGAGAATTGCATCGGTCTATAGTAGGCGTATTATGAATAATGTCCGGAGTATATCGAGAGTATATTTATTAAACAAGAATTTGTCACGGAAAAGTACAATAACACAATCTTGGTTAATAATAATAGCAGATCTAATAATATATATAATAGTTGATTGTTGATATTATAAGATTCTTTTTCTGAAATAAACAATGGTGAAGTACAGTATATGAAGCCGCTATATTGTCAGTTTTGAACATGCACAGTTAAGTGACCGAGGTCGTAAATTAAGAGCCCGAGACTGTAAGGGGTCGGGGTATATTTCCCGGAGATTTTGTGTGTACGTCATGTCACGTGTACTTCGAATTGATTTCCCGCAATTTATACTTAAATATTCGATAGTAAAAGGTTCTGAAAATAGCTTATCTCTGACTTTCATGAACACAAGTATCACCAAGACCTTCAAATCGTTCATACTTCAGTGAACTATCGTAACTATCTTAACCCTCTCCACGCTGAAGGCAACCGGAGATGCCCTAATTAAAGAGCTGTACCTGTGTCTAATCCAGCAGGCAGAAGGTTAACTGAAACATATATAGCTGCGAAATCACTGACATATTGTAGGATATTCTACCCTTACACAATCCATTCTGTAAAATACAGAAGAGTCTTGCAATCAATCAAAATAGTAGAAAGACACGACCGAATATGTAAATACCAGAGCCTAGTCACATCAGCCAGAGACTTTATCAACTATGAGTGGTCGTAGGAATGATTCCAGGCCCCCATTTCATGACGACATCCTCAATTTAGGAGCTCCTAACTTTAGGACCCAATTTATCACCTTGTAAGTTAGATGTCGATTTAAGAAAGGATAAGACTTGTGACGTCGTCATGAAACACTTGTTACGAGCTGATAACCTTTAGGACTGGTTTAGGAGCTCTTAAATAGTTAGGAGGCCGTCGTGAAACGGGGGCCAGAGGTGTATGTCCTATTGATGTCCTATTGATAAATAACGAAAAATATAATTGTGTATATAGGGCATATTATTAATGTGTATTTAATACCATGTACCGGTATGAAAATATATAAAACAAATCTAAAATAGGATCTGTACACACAGGCTACATTTTCCCTAAAACCAGCTGGTTTTCAATATTTTAATAAAAAGTAAAATATGAAAATAACTTATTTTGAAAGCCTGTTGGACATACGGAAAATGCAGCTTGTTGCTCAATATACTTGTGTAGACAAATTAAATGTACACATTTATTGGTAAATATATACGTTTTACCATGGAACAATCCGTGATTGCTTGCCTTTAATATTGTTCTATAGGTCTATGCATTATAATGCATGTCAAGAAAAAACAAATCATTTCAAGATACTTAAGATTTCGGTGAAATAATTAAAGCATAATCTTCATATCCATGACATCTATTTTAGCAATAATCACACTCCGACAGTCGCACTTTAATCCCCCAAGCTAATTTGTGGGTGCAAGACTACCAGCGGGCGTGATGTCGATTTGTCGGAACAGCCTTGTGACGTCACGAACTTAGGGGTCAATCTTCTTCACAAAAAGATGGCGGACGGACGATTGTGGGGTTATAAAATATCAAGGATATGTGGAGCTTTAATAGTGGTGCTACATTTGTCATATGTCGGTAAGTGTGGCCCATATATTCACTTCGTACGTTTGTTTAGTTATTTTCACTTTGATTTGTCTGCAACCGTGAAAACGGAGCATATTCTATTGTGACCCATGTCCCGATTTGGGGAATGTTTACGAAGTGTTTTCTGATCACCCCGACTTTCTGTGCTGTCTAAACGTCTTCCATTCAGCCTTCATATCGTACTCTTCGTATAATTGATCGATAATTTAGTGAGTCTACGAATGGAGTATGATCATCTAGGTTATTATTTGGTTTGTTTTTGGTTTGTTTAAAGAAACATGATGCGGAAAAAAATGTGTCAAAAGTGATCTATTAATCTGTAGATTGTAGCACTATCATCTTGATCATGACTAGCCGGCTGTTAACTTAGCAACTACTGATAACCTGCTTCTAGCTGGGGGATTAGTGCAGTTCTGGGTGCCTGCAATGCGAATAAAGTTCTATTCTGTTACTTAAAGCATTTAATTATAGCCCCATCCCGGACCGTAGAGAAAGTGGGCTAGTCATAATAAGAGTACTCCCAAGAAAGAAAGAAAATGTTGTTCACACTGATCTGGAAATGACCCTTTAACACACATGTTGAAAGTAGTGTCTAGAAAGTTTTATGAAGTGAAATGGTTGCCAGTAGAATATTTAGAAAATAAAAATAATGGAGGCAGCAGAAATATCTTCCAATTCGCATCATTCCTTTAGTTCTAAGTTCTGCTATGTCAAGACTTTTATTTATTTATTTATTATTTTATTTGAGGAGGAGGATTTTAGCATGTTTAGAACATTTCATTATAGTATACATGTCTAAACTGCTAAATGGAATTGTAATTCACTTCACTCAGTAAATTGAACTCTTCATCTGTTTATGCATTTATTTTGTGTAATGGTGCACATGTTCTAGTATTGATTAAAACATGACACAGATCAGCTGTAGATGTTGATTTTTGTTGTTGTTGGTCATCATGGTTTTGTTGTAGGAAGTTCCAGACTTCATGATGTTTTCCAATTGTTTGTTATTATTGATGTCACTAATGTTGCTAATTGCTTTTAATTATTGTATATACGTGTATTGTCACCATTTCAATTTTCATGGGTAAGCATGCATAGATCTATATTCAATATTGTCTATAGATATCAACATGATCAACAGATCAAGCAATGGATTGATAGATTGAATTAGTGATTTTCTTCGCAGCAGGCATATTTCACCCATACTCAATGACTAGAAAATTCAATTAATATAGACAAGCGATGGTAAACAATTCAGAAATGACCGAAATACCTGCAATCTAGCACTATATGAAAAATAACCCCTACAAATGCGTAATTAAATGTACTATGGCAAATTGAGCTCAAAGAAGAATCATTGAAGAGCCATCCATAGTAATCCTAATGATCAACTGTGTATTTTTTCCACATCGTTTTTGCCCCCAACCTATTTTTAGCACGTTGTTTTCATCCCCACTGTATTTTAGCGAGATTCCTTCGCAGTAAAACAAGATGCTCCGATATAGTATATAGATGCTAATTTGAATTCATCTGGAATAATTCATCTGCGGTGTACCGGAAGGAGATAATTTGATTTGACATACATTACACAGTCACCTATATTCGTGTCATATTTGTCATTAGCAAAGTTGTGAGAAAGTCGAGAGTTTCAGTCAAAAATATGTATTATTTTTGTAAATTCATCAAAAACAAATACACACATTTCACCAAGTGAACAGTCCACACATGAGTAGTATATAGATGTACAACAGAAACATACCTCCATCAAAAATATATTTGTGGTGAAATGTACTGCCAAAAAAAATAGGTCGGGACTTTGAAAGTATGTCGATATATACGTAGATACTATTTATGTTAACTTTTCTGAAGGCAACTGGACATGCCCTAAAGAGCAGTGTGTCTAAAGAGGGTTAATACATATTGTTATCATAAATATGTGAAACTAGGCCCCAAGATTGCAAAACTATTTTGAGTACAAACTCTTGTTCAACTAAAGTTTTGTTCACAAATCCGCATATAAAATTTGAGCTTGAGCATGAAATTGTACTAAAATTGTTTCGTAATCACTGGGTCAGTAAAAGTGTTTTGATTATCATTAGGCTTTTACTGTTCAATTTTGAACGGACTTATGGTACTATGTAGTCATACAGAAGCCGTTCAGCTAGCATATGTAGTACTATGTAGTACTACCTTTCACTATGGAGCTGGACCCCGTAGTGTTTTGTAGGAAAACCGAAAGTACGAAGGGAACTGGACGCATGCACAAACCAATTTCCTGCTGTTTTCATACTAACCTGCTCAGCCAACCACTACTTTGTAGAAAGTAGTGTGGTGTACTGGTAGTGGTAGTGTAGTATATGTAGTGCAGCCTGAACGCAGCCCTGACACCATGCATGATACAGACAGACATACATGGGCTACATCACTCATTCCTAACGTCGCTCATTCCTAACGTTTAATCCACATAGATTGCTAGGTCACCATGTTATTGACCGGCTCTGTGGCGTAATGGTTAGAGCGTTGGCCCAGAGTGCAGGTAGCTGGTTCAATCCCCAGTCGTGTTATACCGAAAGACGTTAAAAGATGGTACTTGTTGTTCCCCTACTTGGCGCTCAGCCTCAGCAAGGATTGGTCTGATCGGAATACTGTGTCTGAGTGGGGTATCTATGTTCTAATTGCAGCATGATATTCCAGTGAGCTAACACTATTTTTTTTTAAATGGAGTACAAGACTAGTACAATCAATATAGTATGCATGCAAGACATAATGTGAATGAAAAAATATTGAAAGTAGCTTTAAACCCCAAATCGACCAACCACCATGTTATTTTATGTTTTATTTTGTTTCAGCATTACTTTATGGTATTACATCACTAGTTGCCATGACTCTATGAAATTCAATCTTGTAATCCAGCAAATATAAATTAAATAAATACTTAGTTATGCAAGTTAAACTTGTATATAATAATACAATTAACTCTCTCCATGCTAGTGGCAACCGGAGATGCCCTAAAGGGCTGTACCTATTACTAATCCAGCAGGGAGAGGGTTAATTCAACCTTGTTTTGGATATCAAATGTTTAAAGTTGTTATCTAATATATGTCATAAGTGTTCCTAGCTAAATTAGTGTTGGATATCAGTTTAAAACTTTTTTTAATCTGTGCACTATTGGTGTAACAATATCAGATTTCAAGCAATACCTGGTGTCATTGCAGAAACATCTGCAACAGTAAGATATCTGATACCTGCTATAATTTGATACACTAATATAATAGTTTACATTATCTCATTAACTTATTAGTGTGTCACCTGTTTCTTCTACATGATCTATGATACAGATAGGATCAAACCAGCAGTTCAGTCCATCATAGCATTAGTGATGCAGACTGTCTATTTATAAATAAATCAGGCAATTAACTTGAGTACATTGTAGTTGATTTATTGGCCATAACCCATTCTTCACAGTTTTGTTAATGAGCTGGTGCGATGTGATTTGATTTTTTACAAATATATATGGTATAGCATATTCTTTTATCAATACAGATTTTTAAAAATGCCTATTATATTTCTAGATAATCAGATTTTTTAATATTCAGATGATTGTATTTTTTCTTCATTTTGTTAGTTTGTTGGAGTTTGTATTTTGCAGTACTTGCAACTTAGTTGTCAAAATAATAGTTGACATAATTAAAAGAGATTTTTATTTGCAACATGAACTGATACAGAAATCTTTTATATGAACTATTAATATATATTTGTCATTACAGGCTGTTAAAGTACATGTATTCTAGTATGATTATGACAAACTGTGTTTTTCTTGTTTGTTTTATACTATTGTCAATATAGTCAAAACACGGAAATAATAATTTGTCTCTTGGGCATATTTTTTCATAATATTGACAATAATGGTATAATAATAATACACACATGATGTTCACTACAGCATGGCATCCATGTTTAGTTTGTATGGAGACAAGGTACGGTATGTGACCAGGTGACATTGACAATCAACACAATCATAATCACAATCACACTGTACTGTATCATGGCCATAGGGGCGGGTGGTAGCGCAGTGTTAGGACGTTCCAAGTTCAAATCTCGCCCCGGGGTCCGGCATCAATGTTCGCCTATTGATAGGATGCGCTGTCTGTAGAGTGGCAATGCAGTTTTCATCCTTGGTCTTGTCAGTACTAGCCTATGCTCGCAGGTTTACTGCAACATTCAGCGCTACGGATATTGCAGGTTTCAGGACTGATTTTTGATTGAAATAGTGTTTTATGTCGAAGTGGGAATCTTCAGAACTAATTGCAAATTAAGCCCCTATTGATACTCTGATAATGTAAACACAAGTTACATTTAATATATTGCTAAATAATGCAATACAACTACAACATGTAGGTTAGCGAAATATTGATAAATAATACACAGTTAAGAAACATTAAGTTATCTCGACCCTAATTCAGTAATTAACATTCTAAATCATTAGTAAATGTCAAGCAGCGCTTGTTCAAGCCATAATTAATAACTGTAAATTTGCATGTATACATGTGTCCATTTTGGTGTATGAGACCATTCATATTATAATTTTTGTTGCAGAATTTTAAAATTCACAAAATAACTGAGGAATTACCTTGCACTACAAGATTAACAAGTTTATTAGTCTGCGACATCATCCAGTATTCATGATAATCATTAGTTAAATGACCCTGTCACTAAATGCTAGTTTAAAGCTGTTTACACTTTCTTTACTGTACAAGCTGCACATTCTTATTATCCTAACCAGTATACAGAAAGAATTCCATGTGTTCCATGGATAGCAAACTGTCCCGTGTTTAATGATACTTGAGTTGTCATACCATGGTCATTAGGATTCAATTCGCTGAAGATGTTGAATGCATAGTCAATATTAGAGGTGCCACAATACGCCAATATCATGATACAATAATTATCACGATAATATTAACCTTGTCCCTGCTGGATTAAATTAGCCTGAATAAAATCAGCTGGAATTACATCATTACTTGGGGGGTAATGTTCAAGACAGCTATGTTCTGAGAACATTGCTAATATGAAGCAAACATTGTATCCATTGTAATTATCACATGTTCAGAACTTCAGGTATAAATGTGCTCTTTGTGAACTGTTGCACGAGTTGAACTTCGTGACCCAGAAAGATTAAATTTTGGTAGACAGAACAATGAAATAGACCATACAAGCAATAATATTTTAGTCTATTATATTGCTTAATCTTAGCATTGTGCTCTGCGAATTGGCTTAGAAATCATAAAATCAAAACAGATTTGCATCATTGCATTCTTAAGAAATTAAATTTCCGCTCTACGTAAAGGTTATACAAATATGCAGATTTCTAATTAAGTCTAAGTAGTTAACATATCAGGCTGAAACTCGGATTACATAATCATAAGCTAATGTCTTATCGATGGATCAAATGTCCCCATCTGGCATGGCATATTTTTGGTAAAATTGTGCCACAATCAACACCAAGTAGATAGCGGAATGGTTTTCAATAATATCAAAAATGGCCTTCATGAAGCCAATATCCTTTGAATTGAAATATACTAAATGCAATCTACACAACTATAGTTATGTTAGTTCCTTGTTACCAATTTGTTTCTTTCATTCAAGTCAAAATATTTCATAACAAACACATTTTTGGCATGCATGATCTCGACTTTTTCCATGAGAAGTAAAAAAGTTGCAAATTTTGTGTAGAACTTTGAACTGTTACTTTCAAACAATATGTGTGATTGATACTAACATGTTACAGGATTGATGTTTTAATTTGTATTATTTTCTAAATTATTTAAAAAATAGATTAGAAATATAACTACTAGTATAACAGCTAATGCGTACCTATTCACTGTCTTTGATTCGTGTTCCAATGTTATGTCAATGAAACATAAACATATTATTTAAAATACCATGGTATTCATGAAATATCATCATTAAAAAAATCTATATATCTAAGTTTATTGAGTTCAGAAATATTGGTAGCCCATATTCAATAATATATCAGCTGTTTATCACTTGATATATACTTGCACTGAGTTGACCTAGTTTGATTATGACGTAATATCCGCGGGCAGACAAAGTGCGTATTGCTTGATGGAAATGAATCCCAATTCTGGTGTTTTGCACGATTTCTAATTGCATATGAAGGTAAATATAAAATATACTGCATGTTCAAATAGCTTGTAGCACGTCATAGCTGTAGTCAGCTGCAAAATCTCTGTTGTGTATCTAGTTGTCTGTTTCGAGTATACGTCTGTTTACGTTTGAGACTCGTTCATGACATTTAAAACGAAATACAACTTGTTTTTGGTCACTACATGCTAAATCCATACATGCCAACATCATTATATATTCAAACAAGGTTGTCATCGACTTTATATTTTATCTTTGAATGTAGACGCATCATGTCGTGATCGCTTTGATGGCATAAAATTTCCCACTGTCTCGACTGAAAAAGTTGCATTACAACTGTCACTGTGAGCTAACTAAACTTCCCTCAGACACAAATTGTAATGACACATCTCATTAGGTAATTATCTATCGACCAGTGCATTTTTATTGCCATCTGTGTCCATTATCTATTATTTTGAGTGAATATTGAACATGTTCAATGAGTTATTTCTTGCACGTGATTGGGCTACCTCATATGCCAGCAGTCAATGACAAGGACACAAATGACAACCTCATATGCCTTCAACAGGGAGAGCATTAATAAGCTTACGATGCATACCGTGATACAGATTTTATATAAACTTTGGAAATGCTTTTGAGATCTGTATTTTTAAACCGATCTACAATAGAATTATGAATCAATTCATGAAGAGTGAATCACGTATCGTGATGTTTCAAAGCGACGATTCATTAGTGAATCGTGACAGACCTAGTCAATATCATCTGATAATGTAATTCTATTCAAATTGAACATTCACGTCTATCCATTGCATTCCGTATTTCATGTAGCGTCTTATTGATTGTTAATTAATGTCTGACTAACCCAATTTAGTGTGTACTGTATGGGTATCTCCATAATATATTTGCACACTTGTAAGAATACTAAGATAATCTTTTGTATGTAACACTGCTGTATTGCACACTTAGGATTTCAGAGTGTTAGAATATGGAGATTTATTGTTTGTTTACGACTACTTTAGTATGATTTTTATTCATCCACTGACACATGCATTTAGAGCTTCCTTATGAAACTTGAAGCATTGCACAGCTAAGAGGTATTTTAACCTCATTGACATTTGAATGGTTTGAAATTTGAATTCCATCACGGTGGAGCAGTAAACTGCTACGTTTGCCAAGGGGAAAGTGTGAGCGAGGGAAGTACATAAGCTGACCAAATTAACAGTCAGCGTCACCAAGTCTACCAACTCCTCGCACAGTCATTTCACTTTTGACGATGCAGGGAGTCAGGATTGAGTTAGCCAATGCTAGGGAGATTAATTTGATGATTGTGTCATTATAAGTCGGCCTGTGTGTACGAGTTCGCTCCATTCCTCTTAGCTTGTCATGCTTCTGTGGAGGGAATAAGGTTCCATCAGTAGCCCCTTGTTAGTCATGTTACCAATGGAATCAGGTTCTATTAGTAGCCCCTTGTTATTCATGTTACCGTTGTTAGTACAATGGGATGAAAACTATCTGACACTTGGGAAGTTACACCATGATATAGGATTACTATACAGTGCAGACCAACTTAACACTTTTATCTTTGTTAACAGAATTAATATATTTTCTAATTATTCTCGACATAAATGGGTGAAACATTCATGCAGCAACATCACTCCAAAATAACTCATTGTACAATTGTAAATTGGCCTAAACCTGTCTGTCCTGTCTGTCTGCCTGTCTGTCTGTCTGTCTACATCATCTATATCCCAAGCATGTCAAATGCACTGTAAGACATGGACTGAACTAGGAGGCTATGTTGTGAAGCAGTATGGCTGGGTCACCTGTATCTCTGACAGCTGTGTATCTCTGACGTCCATCACACCTAGGAGCAAAGCCATGTGAAGGTTGTAAAACTATGATTCTCTTTGAGACTTCCTGCAGAATCTATTGTTGGTTTGTCATAGGCTACTTGGCCATAGGCTGTTGTATGTTGTCTGGTTGTCTTAGTAAATGGCATCTCTTATGAAGTATGAATGATGATGAAACCAAACATTTTCTTATTGATAAATATGTTTACCTTACCTTGAGCATGATGGGCATTCCTTGATGTGGGCACTATGGGTCAGACAGACCTCTCATTGATATTGTAACTTGTCTAAGTATCATGTTTCCTACAACTGGTCAAAATTATTTATGGTATATCTTGGTAGCACTAACAGTCGTTTTACCAGTTAAAATTAATACCAGTCATCATAGTAACTACGTATCCACTGTTTTCAATCTCTTATTTATCTGTTTATTAACGTAAATAAATCAGGACCAAACATATTACGTAATTGACAACACTATGAACATACTGATAATCATGATAATAATAAACTTTTGCACTTTCAAATACTATTTATAATAAGACAAATTTGTAATTAATTGCATGACATTAATAATCACTGGTAATTATGTAGTTATTAATCCTGTTAATCAGTTGTAGTTCATAACACATGGAACTTTCAGACACGTTAGATAGCTCTGGCAGAAATTGATGGAATTCACACAAAGGCTTCTAGAAATGCGACCTCGTTCAACTTCCCATGTTTATGTCTTATTTCTGCTTTGTGTCGTCCAATGTTTGCTGTCTGTGGTGGGCACTGCCAAGGCTGTCTCCCACTGTGTTTTCTTCAATGCAGCCACCCATCCACCACAGCCAGGCATTGTTTCCACACTGATCCCCACATGTTAACTGTCTGCCCAGATCACCCTATCTCTGGATGGTGCAATATCGGTTAGGTGTGTTTTTTTTAACCTGTCCGCTTTGGGGGGAATGTCAAACCTTTGTCGTCCAAAGCTATTTTAGCTTGAAGGAAGTACTCCTTTGTTTGTGTGTATTCGTAAAATAGGATTACCATTACCATGGTTACCTGATACATTACATGGTGTTTTTTGAGGGGTAGATGTTTTTCTTTTTCAGATGTCTAAATATTAAATACTCATCAAGGGATATATGTTGTTTGTGTCATGTGAATACAGGTAGTTTACACCAAATTAGAATTCTGATAGTGATCAGCCTGGTGTATTTTAATGTGCGTCTAGTCTATAGGGCATATCCACAAAATTGAATGTAAACACTGATATAAGGGTACCATTATTGTTGAACAGATTAGATTATTTCGTAGATTGTTAAACATCAATCTAGGTTGCTGGTTTAACCCTATCCCTGCTGGATTAGGCACTGCTCTTTGGGGAATTTCAGGTTGCCTTCAGCACGGAGAGGGTTAAAGATGTCTATGACAATAAAAAAATTAAATCACCAAATTGTTCTGACACGAAAACGCCAAACAGTCTGAGCGGATATTGTTGTTGTTTATTTTCTAACATACTCGTTGATCTTAATGACTGTTATGACATAGATGTGTCATTGCCAACAACCTGCTAATGTCAAACTGTTGGGTTCGATATTATTTTAGTTTTCACACCGTAGTTTAGTTATTCTATCAAACTTTCACATTCAGTTCGTTATATATGTGATGATGACAATCTTGGTTATTACATATATAGTTTACAACCTGTGTTTTTTGTTGCTGTCTGTAGGTTTTGGTCTCCAGTGCTTCTGCAACAGCTGTCCACAGATCAGCGGTTTGTACACCAACTCCTGTAAAGCGGCCCCCAAGAGCAAGTGCTACACGGCCAAGACAGTGATACACACAGAGGATGAGATCGAGGAGATTCTCGACTACGGCTGTCTCTCGGATGACGAAAGTACACTGCTACAGGTGAGAGGAGACAGTTTCATTTTTTTAAACAGTATTTATTTGTACAGTCTTTGGGGATTCGTGAACAGCTAACTTAATGACAGTACAGTATGAATACCTCAATACTTTCTCTGGATTAGGCATAGGCATTGCTCTATAGGGCATCTCTGGTGTCCTCCAGCATTGAGAGAGCTAATATTAAACTTTACACTTTCAAGAAAAAAACTAAAAACTCACTTTAATGAAGTGTATTGATGATCCTTGTTCACCCATTTTCCAAAAAGCGTAGTTGTTCTGGATATTTACACTATTTAAATGTGTATAATAATAATAAATAATATACAGTAATATTAAAGCAATACTGTATATTGCATCTTTGGTTGCTGCCATTAGGGAGGTTAAAATCTGTCTGTATACAATCATTACGTCACCTGTTCTACCTAGTGACTATCTTATTACTTATCTTATTATCGTTTTATTTATTTATTGCATTCTGTATTGAATTTAGCTTGATTCCATAGTGGTCGAGTGGGGCGGGTGGTAGCGCAGTGGTAGAACAGTTGGACTTCGGAGCCAAAGGTTCCAGGTTCAAATCCTGCCCCGGGG
>JAUTBT010072243.1:0-32058 GCA_032361225.1 Lepetodrilus schrolli
AATTAAATGCGACCATAAGCCAATCGCGTTTTTCGCATTAATATCCTGCTCGCATTAATTTCCTGATTTACAGTATGTAGTTGGTTAACCCTCTTCCTGCTGAAGGCAACCAGAGATGCCCTAATCAGTGCTTTTGCCTAATCTAGCAGGGAGAGGGTTAATGGAGGCAGATGGGAGATGGACAAATGTACTAAGCTATTTGCATTTATCCCTATTTATTTGCCTATGGGATACAAAGAAATGAAATGGTAGACAAGTTAAATTTTACAAACCCACCCAACAGTTCAATATTTTAGACTCCTCGGTGAACATGCTTCAAAATATACACTAAATAAAATGTCCAATAACCTCATGTGACAACATTAACAAGCACATGTACATTTGCCAGCAGTTAGTGCTAGTCGTCTGTACAGTGGGAAATACTAAAATAACATCCATGCATGTTGAGAACTCCTTAGCATGTACAGTGAAAAATAAAAATCTGCTTAAACATACATGTACATGAACAGGCCATAATAATTGCAGACAATGTATCTGATTTAACCCAGGTAGCTTCTGTAAGTCATCTTCCAGAAGAAGCATGCTGTAAGCATCAAGACTGAGCTAGTCAGTTGGGGTGGTACTCCACTGTCCAGTGTTCTGGTGATATGGCAGAAGAGGATTGGAACTTGAACACTATCAAGAACCTGTACACGTCTATGGAAATACATACTGGATAATGCTGTTCATCAGACTATGGATTCAAAACTGGGTAAGCTGACATTAGATTTGTTCATGTGAACTCATCAGGGCTTAGGAAGGTGTTAACAAAGGTAATTGTGTTCATGAACATCAGGAGTGGCATAAAAATGGATAAAAGAACACCTCTTCCCTAAAACACAAGACTGTCCTCAGTCCCCGCTGACATTGAGAACCAGTCAGTCAGTCAGTGCCCAAAGGACATCAATACAGTTCTATCAACACTTCAACATTTGCTTCCTAACAGTCATGCATGTCTAACAATCTTGAGAACATTGGAATTCATAACTTTGAAATATGTTCCACTATGTACGTTCATTGTAGTGGACCAGTGAGCATATTTAGTTATTTACACACACATGCAAGCTGCTTGCTATGATATACGGTATGCCCACAGCCGGTGTGAACTAGGCAGCAATGGCCGACATTCTATGGAGATCAAGACGGAGGCCACACACAAAGGTGCGTGGTGGTAGACGGCGACAGATCGAGTCCTGGTCACGGGGAAGGTCTGCGATCACGGGATTCTGACACCACACAGGCTGGTGATCACACTGAGCTGCAGGACAGAGTTCACTGGGAGTACATTTTCAGTATGCGCTGAGCTTCTCTGTAGCCAGACAGGAGTGCTCCGTGGGTCGTGGAGTAGAAGGAGGGATGAGTACTCTCGCCTGCAAACAGCACCTGGGGCTGCAAGCAAAATCCAAATTAACTTTAACCTCGCAAATCATTTCATTATAGAAGAGATACGAGAAATTCTAAATATAAATATGACAGTCTGTTAAGAACTCAACAATTTCCATGTGTAATCATGTAATGGAGCCAGCGGTTTGAAGTTTTAAGCCCCGATTAATGTTTTAGGTCCTGATAATTTTCAGAGATGTCTCTTTCTATGAATCTATTTAGTACGACTGAAGAGTTGTCTCGTGTCATACCTTGTCTGTGTTTGGTGCTGTCATGGGCTCCATTAAAGAGTAGATGTCATTTTGACATGAGCCAACTGCTACAAAACTGTAGGAGCCACGTGTGTATGGATTGGCACCCCATCTCGTTCTGAATGGAAAATATCAGAACATTGGAACATAAACCAAAGCATCAGGAATAACATATCATATATGACAAGACTTGCCCTCTACAGGACATGCATAACACTTATGGAGAAGGTGTTGACACAAGCATACTTGCTCTAGCTGTATGCAGCACACATGTACGTACTGACCTGAGGACACGTTTGGGGAGTGGAATGTAGTCCTTCTTGAGGAACTTCTTCAGAGCATTCACACAGTCCTTGCCAATCTCTTCCTCAGTCAGAGATTCCATGAACATTGCCTCCTTCCCAGACAGCCAACCTGAAATACATCATATAATCTGTAAGTACAGGCAAGATGATTACTTGGATGTTATAACTTATAGTGTGTGTTGATATTTTTGCATCTGCTATAATAAATATGATGATAAAATATTCATGATGGGTAATTTGATATTAAATTTGGATGTTTTATTTTGAAGTTATAATAATACTAAGCTAATGAGTGATTATCAGGTTAAGCCAAAAGGTAATGTGTTGATCAATATGGACAATGGAACAAGAGTAGAATCACTGATGTGTGTGCGTGTGTGTGTGTGTGTGTGTGTGTGTGTGTGCGTGTGCGCGCTTATATCATTACATTCCAGACAAATGTGACACACATTTATGAGTTAGACTAGACAGGTACATGAGTTAGACTAGACAGGTACATGTGCACACATCAAACGTGAGCACCTCTGCCTACATGCCCAGCCTTGTTAGTTCATGGTAGTAGCAGACTAACAAGCCAGCCAGTCACCTGCTACACCTTGTTCAATGATCGAGTTCACACTAACTTCTAAGCAGTTTCATTGTGGATGTCAGATTGAAGATATTAATTGTGAATATCTCTGTACACTATACTTCATGGTCATGCTAGTATTAAATTATAGGCAACTTGGAATGAATCAAATGCTCAAATGAGTGAGTGAATTATTGTTTTACGTCACAGGAATCTTTCACCCATATGTGAAGAAAATCCTGCTCAAAGCTTCAACCAAATTTAGTTTTTAAATCCTTACTGTAACTGTACACACATTTACAAATATGATGTTTACATCTGTGTAGTGAAGTGACTGCCACTATTCTTTAGGTATCCATGCAGTAATGAACAGAAGTCATCATTAGCAATGTTACTTCAACTCCATTTGGAGTTCTAAATGAGCATGTTCTGAGTATACTGTCACAATAATCACAATAATTGAGACAATCTTAGGTGAAACCATACCTTCACCATACATTCAGACAATGTACAGAATTGAGTTTTGTACAGACAAACTTTAGTTTCAAATATTGCTCAGCTGATATTTCTCCCATTGTTGACTCATTGCTGTCGCCTGAGTAAAATATCAGCTGGGTTTGTTTTTATTCAAGTTACAGCACTGAGTCCATGGGAGAAATTCAATGGGAGAAATCTCAGCTGAGCAAAATATCAAACTAACGTTTGTTTCAAGGAATCGGGGCCTGGTCAGTCCAAACATTGAGCTCAAGTGAAAACCAATCTCATATTTTTTTCAGGTAAAGCTCTTATACATCAATATCTCTACTCTGCATGCCAGTTAGTTCATGTTAGCATGGTTATGGATGGGAACTCCAGTGTCTAGCTTCACAATGATTCAGGCAGATACAACCACATAGTGTCAATATTAAAAGTGCCCACTAATTCTAGTAAATGGCACAAGGTGTGTGTACATGTTTTCACATTCATCATGATTAGCCAATTAGTATTGTATCAAATGTCATGCTGATATTATCATAAATATAAGCAAGGTATGTATGGTGGTTATACAAATAAATGATGCATGTTAACAGTATTGCAGGCGATTACTTGGAAGCCCACATATTATAGATATATCACACAAGTTATATGATGTTTGTCAAGAAGTTGAGAAGGTCAAGAGCATGAACAGCCATTGGTCATGTTTCTCCATTTCTCTCTAATTTCTAAATAATGATGAATAACGCATTCTGTAACTAGTACAGTAAAGATTGGTCACTCAGTTACATTGTTTTACAGCTATCTACTAGACCATTTAGACCATAGACATAGATTATGCAGACCATAGGCATACTAGTAGATCATGTAGACCATAGGCATACTAGTAGATCGTGTAGACCATAGGCATAGATCATGCTTTCCTTCTACAACTCCTTATTGCAGACGTACCCATGACAAAGTAGCTTTTTTTCTCAATGGGTCCTAATTCTCTGTCATTTTCTATGGACAAAAATACACGGTTAGTAAAACCTTGCAACCATAACCATGACAACTATTGCTGTTCAACTTTTTTTAATATAGTATTGAAATTATCCAAATGAGCATAAAACCATTCTGAACAGAACATATCATTAATAATCATTATACAAAAATAGAAAGGATGATATTTTGGCAAAGTTATAAAGTAAATAGTAGAAATGAATACCTTCCCTAATTTGAATTTGAAAGCAATAATATTGTCATTGATGACCAGATTGCAATCAATTAAAATCCCAAAGGAAAGTTTCAAATTTAGACCATACAAACTCCCATTATAACCAGATACAAAGGTCTAGCAGCAACAGTACCAGTTCTAGAACAGGTAGAAATAATAAACAAATAGGCCAGTGAACTCATGAACTGACAAATACATGACCTTGAAATGACCCTGTGACCGTACTGATAAAGGAAACCATAGAACACCTTAGGCAAAGCTATTTTATTTTATTCCATGGAAAGTACTCCAAATGCCTACTGGAAATCTATCTAGCCATAATCAAATGTCTACTGGAAATCTATCTAGCCATAATCAAAGTACAAATTGTTGCTTAACAACATGGCTGCCATAGGGCAAAGTCAATACCATATGACATATATATCAAAGTGCACCACTGACTCTCAAAATAATGTCCCTTTTTCCATTTTAAATACAATTGTTATAGGGATTTAAAAATCTAAATAAAAAAAATTTGAAATAAAAAATTATTGAGAAAATGTAACACTTTAGTTACCATAATTGGTACAAATTCATGGGAGCAATTCCCGATGTAAATATAGGGTCCGATTAAAACTCTTCGGAGTCTTCCCCTTGGTGTATCATGTGGTATAGTGAGGCATTATATTAACATCAATGTTTGTATTTAATCATGTATTTGTATTATTTTACACACAAACTTAAAGTATACCAGTCAACACACTTTTTTTTAACCATCTCCCTGCTGGATTAAGCACAGTCACTGCTCTTTATGGCATCTCCGGTTGCCTTCAGCATGGAGAGAGTTAAGTAAAGGAAATGTTATCAAATTATCAAGTTTTCTGATGTTAGCAAAGCCATTTTAAAAAAAGCGGTCAGCCTAAATAACATAGTAAACAACAGTTTTCTCACTGCTAATTGTTAACCTTCTCCATGCTGAAGGCAACAGGAGATGCCCTAAAGGGCAGCACCTGTGCCTAATCCAGCAGGGAAAAGGTTAACTAGAACTCGACCTGAGCATGAAAATGAAGTGTAAGTACAATTTACATTAGCAACAAACAGTTCCGTCAAATTACGACATTAGCAACAAGTTGAGAAGACCAAATAATTGTTGTCTGCAATTATATTTTAGAACTATTCATTAATAATCAGACAAGTACAGAATATGAATAAAAATGAGTATTTGGAAGTCCAAAGTCTTTCTAGGCACTTTTAAACTAGGATAAATGGCATTGCTAATGTCAGGTGTTTCCGTCAAACATTCCGTCAAAACTTGACATTAGCAGCCTTTAAAAAAAAAAAATAGGATTTTATGTTTAGCTATTTCATCATACACTAGTGTGTATTTTTTTAAGTTTCAGAAAAAGTGACAAATAGAAAGTCATCCTTTGATTGGAGTCAATGGTACACTTTTATATGGAAGATGTCTAATACACTTTATAGTACATGTAGCAGTGTGTCATGTGCTGACCACAACATGTATACCATCTCCACATCAACATCTAGTCTTACCATAGCATAACAAGGAACCCAGATTATCTGACTAGGATGTTCTCCATCATGTCCATTGTCTGATTAAAGAGCCAATCCTAGCATTGTAGCTCTGACCTCATGCAGCACACATCATAGGGGCAGCCAATATTGATCTTACCAATCATTGAACGCATGTGGCATCTTCTACAACTTCCATTATGATATTTTGAATCTGAAGACCACTTTGTTTGCTCTCACTAAATATACATTCCAGAAACTCTGGCATTGGCATGATTAGAGATAATTTGAATAATTTACTACATCTGATATGAAGCTCTTAGTGAACAGTATGCTGCATTGTGAAGAGATACTAGGAATTTAAAAAGTGATAGGAGAAAGTATATACAAATGACGTATCAATCAGCTTCCATTAGGGAATATATCATATATATCACTAGACCATACTGGACACAAGATTCACTAGATAGAAGATGGGTAACTTGTGTACTCCATGTTTTTGGACAACGTATTAACTGAAAACCACACATAGCTCAATGTATCCATTCATTTAACCTGCTTTTGAAACTTTATTGTCCCAAAGTGGGGAATTGTGTAAGAATCGCTGAGAAATTCTACAATGCAAGTTATCATGTTTATTGATGGTCAACATCATCCCTGCTCAACCAGCACAAATTAGCGAGAGTGAACACTAGTAATACCTAGTCTAGAACTAGTAGAAGTAGTCCAAGTGGAAAAACATAATTTGGAAAAGTTTTAACACCAGGAAAATCATGTATGAAAGCAAAGAAAGCAGAGGTGAGTATATATAGATCTACATTTGAAATGGTCCCTTGAAACATAATAATGCAGCAGTTTATCAAATAGAAACTGAGGATGAAGTTGTCATGGTAATGAATTATACCACTTAAATCATGTGACACATGCCATTACGTATATCATCAGCTTAAATCATGTGACATATGCCATTATATCATCAGCTTAATTAATTAACTCCAACAACTTAAATGAAGCTCAGTAGCTGCAGTGATCAAATGTGAGCCATGAACAATACTGAACACCAAATTTAGTTATCCAAAAGGTAGTTAGGAAGTTGCCAAACGTAATTTGGATAACAGAAAAATAGAATAATCACAGATTAAAGTTATGCTGGAATCATGACTACCTTCGGCCTGTGTATTCAGTGACATTTATCTAATAATATAACAAGCCATACAACTTAGTTAAAAAGCATTTTTCACTAGCACATGTGGTATAAGCAATACAGTCAGTCTGAACATGCTGACAGTACTTGAAAAAAATAGCAAGCACAAAGCTGACTATAAATAGTGACAACACACAGATCGCAAATGGATACATGCAGATGAAGCCACAATAGTAAATATGAATCAACTGTGGAAGAGAAAAACCGTATTGTCAAGAAAGGAAAAATCAACCATTTCATCTATTTTTGGTACATCTGATGATCTGAAGTTTCTGTTTTTAAATGGCTACTGTTATTATTACTGCAGATATAGATGCTAAATTTATTTGAACTCAATCTGTTTTAACAGCTAATTAATGGTATACAGAAAATAGCCCGACTAGTCGACTACTCCTTGCAACTGTCCACTGTTGGATATCTCAACTAATCATCGACTACTCGTTCTTTTAGCCTTATTGACTGGGTATAGGGTAGATCAGGTACACTTGGATTGGGTACAAACTTCCTAGCATATTGGGATTGGTATTTATTCATGAGTAGAATTCTTTTCGCGCAGATGACATCACGTAGTCACCCATAGATACTATAAAGCTGAGGGAAGTAGTAGCCCGTGAGTTATACCCGATGTACCGTGACACCAGTGAAGCCTGATTTACATTACAACAACACAGAAATGGCATACAGTAATTGTAACAAGGTTGTCGCATCATACATCAAGTCCCATCCCAGGGGCCCCGGTATCATTGTTCACGGAAGTCATATGTCTAACTGTGCAGTTAACATCCTTAGTTCGTCAGTGTCAGCAGGTGCTCGCAGGCTTACTGTAACATTAAGCGCTACGGGTGTTACAGATTTCCTTCTGGCGTAAACAGAAAAGGCGTGACATGAGGAAAAGAATGCTGAACGTTCAAGGCATTTTAAATAACCAAATTCAGAGCTTGGTATATATTCTGTCGTGGTGACACAGTATACTGGGTCGTGCGCAGGAGGATTTCCTCAGCGTTGTACTTTCACTTTGCTGAACATCGTGAGGATTTTGATTTGGATGCAGGACGATGCTAGTTTTCTATTGTCATGTAAAACTGAGATTTGGGAGAGGGTAGCTTACTTATAATAAAGGAAGATAAAAAAGATGATTAGGTATGTGCACATGATTTGTCTTATGGATTAAAATACATACAATGTTGAATACAATCATTGCAAATATGTTTGAGGCAACTAGTCGACTATATTGAACGACTAGTTGACTTGGAAAATCTGATAGTCGTTTTAGCCCTACTGCCACCAAAGTGTAATTGTGTTATGATGTATAATCAAACCTCATTACAGTCAAATTGCTTGTTTTGAATGATTTTAAGGCCGATAGCTGGGGGGAAAAAACTAATTTTAATGTCTTCAATGTTACTTTTTATACGATTAACTGCTATTCAAGCAATTCTCAAAATTGTTGGAATCTCAAGGACAAGCCAACTCAGTCTGAACACATTTTTTAGATGTGTTGAACGGATTCTTTAACATGTTAAATAATTTAGAAGATTCACAAATGTCGGACCTTGACTGATGCTTTCCAAGCCCAAATGTATTAAAGTTGTTTGTTGGCCTACACAGAACTGTGATATAGCTATCACTACTGCATGATCATATGATAAGTGCTTCCTGTATCTGAAGGATGGTGAATCTATGTAGTTCAAGACTTGGTTAGTGATTGGCGACAGTGGCATCTATGTCATATCTACAGAAGATACTGCAGTAAACTATATGCAAACCAATATAGCATGCATAAGACATGAAAAGTCAAATGGTTTCAAGAAAAATCATTAATTTTAAGATTTTAAACTTAAGATAAAAAAAATAAATGACATCATAGAATTCAATCATTCTGAAAGTTACAATGGTTAGATGACAGAAAACATCTACATTATAATAAGGTATCTACATTATAATATGAAAACTTGGAACATATTGATTGCTAATGAAATTTGATTTAATTAATATTTTGAGGCTTTCAGTGACCATACACTACTGCAGTTGTCAATTGCATGCAAGCACTGTGGTTGAAGTGGATTGGGTGCAGGAAAAGTAGCAGCAGAAACACCAGCCGCAGCAGAGGAAACAATGGGCAGGGAAGATGGCATTAGTTGAAGTATTAATACTTACCAACGAGAAGAGTCTCATGCACCACCTCAAAGGAATATATCTTCCGGTACCATGTTTTTCGTAAATCCTGCCTTGGGTCATCAAGTTTATCCCACAAGAGTTCTATCCTGAAGACATCATCATCAACAACTGGTTCATCAAATTCAAGAATCACTTTGTCGACAATTCCAAATCCTAAACCTTCAATGGCATGAAGCTTGTCCTCAGACAAACAGGGATTGAACATCCTATCACAGGCAGCTTTTAGCACACCTAGGGACACTGTGGAAATAACATGATTTGCATAGAACTTTTCACCATTTTCACACTCAACACACACCTCCCCTCTTGACTTGTCCTTTAAATCCCAATGCACAGTTTTAACTGGGGTATTCAGGTGGATGTTTTCTGAAGGTATATTTTTCTTGAGGATTTCCAGAACTGTCTCAAATCCAGGAGGAATTGTGTAATGGATGCCAGGGAGTTCCTCGTAACACCCAAACTCCCCTAGCGACACCTCATCCAGCTGGTCACACCCACTGATGCAGCATTCCAGCAACATACGCTGGTGGAGTATGGACTCCCGGATCCGTCGGTCTCCATTAGAGTACTTGTGCAGCTTCTCATCCAGCTCCATGTCAAGGAAGGCACCGACGCTGTCGATGTCATCGGGTGTCGGCATGTCGGACTGGAAGTACTCCTCGCACTGCTGGATCAGCATCCCATACGTGAAGTCGACTTCCTTGACCGTCTTCTCGCTGATCATGTCGCCGTCCTCAGAGATGAACAGGTCTCGGCGGCGTAGACTCTTGTCCTTGTTTCGCAGCTGGAGGAGGTGGTTCTTGTCCGCGATCTGGTAGATCGGGTTCCGCTCGATTCCATGGATCCAGTTGGCTCCCAACTCCGCTTTATGACCATCCTCACCTGGAATACAAAAAAAATATGTATTATATTTTAAGTGATACACAAGCATTTGCATAGGGTGGTGTCTGTAGACCTCACTAACTATAAAACCTAATATTATCATGTCAAAAAATATAATAAGGTAAATACAACATCTAAGCAATTAAACAAAAAAGTATGTAATTTACTCTTGGTCCAGCATTGTAAAGTTACAAAGGTTATCTATCTACTGGTTTCAAAGTCCAAAATGCTAAAACATGAATTTGTCTGGCTGTGAAAGTCTGATCAATTGGTTGTTTACCCATATTTTGTGACCCTGCTCCAGTGACCCCACACTGTTGCAATCAAATTAGATGATTTGTGCACGATATTCGACGAGTTTGCACACCAACATTGAAAAATAGCAATTAAATTACCGATTAAATTTGGTAAAAAGCATTCCTTGGTGAATGCACAGGCATGTAAGCAGGCTATTATACCCCAATGGCCATGGCGTCATCACATCACAGCGTCATAGAAGAGCTACATCATAGTTATCGACTAGATTTGTGTCCTGTTTGCACTGAACTTTGTGCAGTTACTTTGATTATTTAGTACAAGTTTGTCATTTCAAAAGTAGATCTTTTGTGGGAGTGGCTTGAGAAAATGCCTTTCATCGATGTATGAATAATGAACGATGTATGAATAATGAACGCAATGCTTTGGAATCACGTTGACCAATCAGATTGTCAGATTCACTGTCTATTTTTATTTATTTAAAAATTACATATGAATTCCAATAGTATCAAAGAGAAACCATAGAAATACTGAGAAACAAGATAACAAGCTACTTGGTGAGTACATGTGTTGTGTATGTGTGCTTCAATCTGACACTTTAACAATCAAAGACATTTTGACTCTTTAAAAGATTCAAAGAAAAGAAAAAAAAAAATTGGAAGTCTTAATGACTCTTACTGTACAATCAATGTTGACTGTCTCCAACAACAGACAGTAGCATTAATTACTCTGTGTGCAATAATGAACTTGACAACACAAAGCAAAAGAGGAACAAACACTCAACTGACTGGGGCAGACAGTGGCAGACAGTGTCAGTAATTAATTGTAATGTGATTGAGATACTTAACAACAAAGCTCAAGTGGAACAAACACTCCTTTTGGGCATGCTGTCATTTGAATACTGATAACAGCTTGGTGACAGCTTGACAGACTTGTATGTAATAGAATGCTTACAGACCTATTGTTATGATTGTGTTTAGTTCAGCTGCCAGTTGTAAAGTCATCTGTAATGTAGTAGGAATAATTACATAACTATTCAAGGAATCATTGACTGCTATCACCATAATTAACCCTCTCCCTGCTGGATTCGGCACAAGCACCACATTTTAGGGCATCTCCGGTTGCCTCTAGCATGGAGTGGGTTAATGTATCAAATATAGAGTAAATATGCATCTGAACATTTATCATGTTCATTAAAATAGAAATTGTAAAACACAACTTATGAGCGTTCAATCATCAATCAAATAAACAGTAACCCTCAACAGAACATTCACCTGTAACCCAGATAGCAAGTGCTACAAGTTCAAGTAAAGTGAATCAGTCAGTCATGAAATCTGTATGATACATATATATGGCAGTATGCCTACCATGCCTACTCATATTGTACTAGTTTAATGATAGATATAATTTGCTATTATATTGCTTTATCATATTATCCTAACATGATTATATAGTTTAAAATTATGTGATAAAATGTTGCATCATTTTAAACATTTAACAAACTATCACTATAAGTGTTATATATTAATGGCACTGTGACTATGCCCTATACTAGAGATCATGTAGGGACTCTGTCATAGATACTGGTGAGGTCATCAAGTGCAGATGACTAGACTGAACTAAATGACTTCATCAGTTACTCATAACAGAAACATAAAGTACTAGACTTAGCTACAGGCCTAACACTGGGAGGAATTTCCCTACAAATGTGATTCGCTGTATGTCTAAATATAACCCAAGCATCGTCCTTGCACGTCCTTCACCCTGATTTGACAGCTACACAGAGAGTGATCTCCCAGACAGAGAACAACGCGCTGGAAGTAGGACTATCCACTGCTGACGAACGAATACTGCACACGGATCACAGAGAACTAATAGCAAGCATATTACTGTAGTAAATGTACTAATAAACAGAATCCGTGAATAAACGGAAATGAAAGCTCGTCTTGTTTCTCCACATACGAGTCGTTTTTCTTGACTTGAGACCACGACTTACCAACATTTACACTCCAAATTCTCCCTCCTGTGCGATTGGAAGCTTCGAGAATTTTAACATTGGTAAACCCTTTTCTTGAAAGGTATTCTCCTGCCGCTATTCCGGCTATTCCACTCCCAATAACTATGATTTTAGGGTTACAGTCCCAGCTTCTCTTTATACTCTCCCCCGGTTCTTCGTCCATTTTCACAGACGCTGTAGATCAGCTGTTCTTCTCTGGCTTCAATAAGAAAAAGTGTGACACAATACAGAATAAATATTATCCTAGGAAGAGTGATATCAAAGTATATTGGTAGTCCTGGAATATTGGAAAATAACAATCCCACTGTAAGCTTTTTGATTGAACATAAGCTCCACGTTCATGTTGCCGTATACCTTCTGAAATGCGGTCTCCAACGAACAGGCTGTACATTAATACGCCTGTGTTCTGACGTCAGCAAGACAGGTGCTAGTAACCACACAACGAATATTATTGACTTGAGATAATATAAGTCTGCTCTTGAAGTCTGGTATTTTATCGTGTAGAACAGTTCCATGAGACTTGGAGAGGATGTGTGTGTGTGTGTGTGTGTGTGTGTGTGTGTGTGTGTGTGTGTGTGTACGTGTGTGTGTGTGTCTGTGTGTGTGTGGGGGGGATTAAGGGGAGGTTGAGATAATGCATACATGTACATGTTGTATGTGCACACATACGGACACCCCCATCACCAGCTGATCACTCAAATGCACTGTAATATATTATGGATAGAGCATACCGATTGTGAAAACTGTTAGATATTTGGTCATATATACAATGTAATGTTTGTGCTATTGATAATATGTGTATATTGTGTGTATATTCTGTTGGCAGTAAGCCCCATAGAGTGTTAATAACTGCAGTACTAACATTTATCATATGTGTATCAAATATTGAGAATATATAGTTATTTGAGGTGTATAGATATTTGGAAGAATTAATTATATTTGATGCATTTTTTCGGTGTGTTTTTTTTACTCCCACTTTTTATTTGGGCAAAATGCCAAGCAAACAGAAAAAAAAGAGAAACAACATAATGATTTCATGTCTTTTGATGTGTTATTTATTATATGGGGTCAGTTATTTAGTAGGCAAATAAAGAACAATTTATCATTTAGAAATGTGACGCCCAAGAAAATAATGTTAAAAAAATAATGGACAATTTGTATAACGTGGACACTATTTATTAATGGAGACCATCACAAAGGTTTGCTGTGCAGTGTCACTGTTCAGTTAGGTACGCATGGTGTTCCTGAATATTCAACATTGATTTCACATGGAGTACCATCAAACCAATTCAATTCAATTCAATTTTGATTTTCTCTTTTACATACTTTTTTTCAACTTGGAAACCTTTATACTACACAGAGTTTATTTTTAAGGTAAACAATTGAACCATTTAATGCTGGTGTGATATTGTGTCTACGGTCAGAGAAGATAACGCTATTAGATAAATAGTGCAACTCGTCCGCAATAGCAGAAGAGTTGCACTGTACATGTACTCGAGTAGACAAATGGCCATATTTTAATTAATACTGGTATTAATTACTTTGGTAAACGTTGCTACATTCATTTGTACATGTATTGTAGTTAGCAATATAATGTAGTCAGAGGTGTGGTGTGCACATTATTTGGTATGGCAGTACCTTCTTTAAAAAAATAAATAAATAAATAAACCCAATACATGTAGTTAGATATGCTAATTAATGACAACTGTATCAATTTAAAGTGAATATTAACCTTGGTAAAGTAATACATATTGACGTGATATATTAAAGTGGGATGGCAACCGATGCATCATATTTAACAGTAATATTAGTTGTCCGGAAAGCAATATGTTATTGTTCTGCGGAAGACGGAGCCTTCAATTTTTTATTCCTCGAAAGAAAGACAATTTTTGAACTATACCGCTAATTTACGCATTGAACTCATTCGTACTTTGTTGAAGCCGCTACTGTAATAGAGTACTGAAACGGTATTTGGTCTTAATAGTAAATTGTATGACTGCTTACAGAAGGTTGAGTCAATACTGTGTCGTTGGAGATAAAGCAGCGTCGTCTGCTAGATTCTGATTCACTCACTCACTCGTCACTGACTCTCACTGGACACGGAGTCCAGTCTAGCCTAGGTCTGAGTCCGAACAGCCTAATTTTCTTCCAAGCCCAAAGTGTAATTGCTTGTTCTTTGTACTCCGAGGGTAAACCCACACCACGCGAACTGTCAATCCCGTGGCGTTTGATTATTGCTCACCTAGACACGGGAACACATTGCGAAACATCACATGCCCAACCCAGTCCAGGCCACTCCCATTATTCAATGATGTCTGGTGCACAGGGGTTCGGTGATAGAATAGTTTTTTAAAAAAACATTTAAAAAATATTATAGATATTCTAGATCAAAAAGAAAAAAAGAAAATAATTTATGTAAAAAAAATATCTATAATAAGGGAAGACACTTGATGGTTCCTCAACACTGACATTTTAAATGTGTATATCTACTTTATTGTCGAGCTCTGTAGTTGTCTTAATGGTATCATTTCATGCTCCCAGTGGGAGCAGTTCTTAACATAAATACCTTTGAATTAAAACGTATCTGATACCTGCAAGACTATTTAGTATTTATTTTTAGCAAACCAGAAGAGAGAATGTTCATTGAGTCCTTGAACTTGGTCTACACAACTAGGATGATTTACTGCATATAAAATAAAATGTCAGTAACTTCGTTCATAGTTATCAGAGATATGATTTAATTCAAAGGTATGTATGTAAGAACTGCTCCCACAGAGCATGAAATTGTACCATTATGACAACTACAGAGCTTTACAATAAAATAGATATGCACATTTAAAATTTCAGTCCAGTGTTGAGGGACCATCAAGTGTCCTCCCTTGTTATAGATATTAGATTGCGAGGCAGGCTTAGTCTGATACCATGTCTCATTTATAGTATTATTATTTAATTTTTAATTTTTATTTTATTTTTTTACATACATTACTTTCTTCGTTTTTTGTCTAGAATATCTATAATATTTTTTTAATTTAAACAAAAACAAAACTTTTAAAAACTATTCTATCACCGAACCCCTGTGTGCATTAACTGTTATGATCCAACTATTGGTTTATTATTTAAGGTCATGGGCACATTTCTAACATCCTCTAGCTATACTGTTAACCTCATACCCTAATTTGGATGTGCATTGTGGTAATTAATTTGTACGAGTCGGTCAATTAAATTCAGATGATAACCATAATTATTGAACTGTTGAGCCTACCAAAGGTACCAGTGACCTGCATTAGAAGTTGCTGGTAAAATAGTATATGTCTTTATTGCGCACCATGGCTACTTCGTGTCAGCATTGCAGGTAAAGTTGTCGAAGCTACTCAGTTTCTATGTCTTTATTGAGCATCATGGATACTTAGTGCCAGTATTGCAGGTAAAGTTGTCGAAGCTTCACGGTATCCAGTCAATTGTCAATGATTATATATATACCCTACTAAGTACTTTAAATTTCGGGATGATATTTTTTAGCAGTAGGGGGATATTGTTAACATGAGAAAATTAAATAATTTTCTTTGATTACCAAAGTGTTGGCAATATATCCTTGAATATGTCGATCAGGAATCTTTCTCTATTACAAACTACTACCGCAGAATGTAGCAGAATATTAACTGTTACCTTTGTATATAACGTGTGTTTTGTATGTAATTGTGTATCGCATTTGATGTATTTAATGCATGTGTTTGTATAGTGCACGTATGTATTCATTGTGTTGAATCAAACTCTGAATATAGATTAGACATCGCAATCATGTCACAAGGCACCTTCCGGTCGGACTTTGGTTCGCCAGCGTGGTGCTAGCGGCAATAACTAGGCCAGGAGTTTGAAAGGTGTAACAGTGATTAAGGAAGATACCAAAAGTTAACTTCAGAAATGTTTATTATTAGTAGCTGTGTGATTGATATATGTTCATTATCATGTCAAACTGTAATCCATCTATTGGTGTCAAACTTTTATATTTATCAAACTGAACCACAGGCGCTTCGTCCAGCAAATAGTAACAGGCGTTCAACACTAGATTAATGAGTTTAAATGTGACACTTATATCGAGATATTTCATGATACTCATCTGTCAGAATTACCAGAACTCTTATATACAGAAAAGACCAGCCGGAAATCTTGAGTCCGTTTGGCTTGTGGAATTTAAGAGTTCTGACTATTTTATAGGTATTTTGTAGGTTGGAGTGTGGTCACCCTCTGCATTCAAGTGACATATCCCCCAGGAGCAGGACAACGCATATTTAATATGCATATCATATATTATTTTAAAATTTGGGTTTAGATCCGTTTTGAATATTCTTTCAGTTATTATCTTATATCATGGCTTGTCAGTTTATGGCAAGAGGAAACCCACAACATCCTTAACTATTGCGTCAATGTTGCAGTAAGCCCAATTTTGGTTTTCAATATTTCAATATTGTATTTACTTATTATCTCGTGATTTCTAATACGTGAAGATAAAAAAAAATTAAAAAATAAAAAATGAAAATATTGAAAACCATACGGACATACGGAAATTGTAGCTTGTTGCCCATTATACTTATTGGGGTCAGTCCTGGATCAGTGTGAGTCCAACGACCTAACCGAATGGGCGATTAATTTAGGTGTTTGAACTATTATAGGGTTCGAATTACTAGGGTAATTACGGTATATATCGTACTGGCTGAGACCAGTAGCATCACCCTATTGTAGTTATTCAATAAATACAGCAATGTCCTCATTTTGTTATATATAAAAACATTTATTTCAACTGTATATGTATAATACAAAACACAATATACACAGTAAAATGATCCTAGTTACATACATTGAGAACAGTTAAATGAATAGTAGGCAATACTTCGCATGAGTTAGAAAACAATATGAAGAAATATATGTAAATTATATGTAACAATATTAGATGTTCCCAGTACATATCTAAAAGGTTACACATAGTCTTGGTTAGATTTGATTGTATGTTAAATTTTACCACATAATGACTGTAAAAGCAAATAATTTCAAATACATGTAGTAAAATACCCATATATTCCATATACAAATGTAAGTTACTCTTTGATTCAAGATGTGTAGCCATTGAAAATGGACATACATGTATCATTTTTCTACGTGGAATAATTTCATAATAGTTTCATTAACAATTTGAAAAAAAATCCTATCTCTACATCAAAGTTTTCTTACTACTATTTTAACTATTTTAACTATTTTAACTATTTGTGATTTATATTAAAGTGATATACTTATCAAATAATCAATATAGTATATAAACTGTGAGTGTAAAGAAAGTTCATTATATATTTGCAGCAAGAATTTATGAAATATGACTGACATCTATCTGAATAGCTGATACCACAGGCTACACCATGTCAGAAATATTTCATACAAAGTATGTTGCACAATTTTAGGAGAGCATTCAATAATTAAATATGTAAATACATTCATTAATATATTATAATATCCTAGGTATTTACTATATTTAATTATTTAATAGGAGAGCATTCACTAATCAAATATGTAAATACATTCATTAATATATTATAATATCCTAGGTAATTATTATATTTAATTATTTAATAGGAGAGCATTCAATAATTAAATATGTAAATTATTCATTAATATATTATAATATCCTAGGTAATTATTATATTTAATTATTTAATAGTAGAGCATTCACTAATCAAATATGTAAATTATTCATTAATATATTATAATATCCTAGGTATTTACTATTTAATTATTTTATTTAATATACAGTGTATAGTTACAATGTATTCACAAATTTCTATGTTCGTTTCTAGTTTATTGAATTTAGTTGCCAGTTTTTATTATATTTATTATGACATTTATTTAGATCATTCTCATTTTGATGTGATAAAACACATTATGATGGAAAACAATCCCTGACCTGCCATACATGCTGCTAAATAACTAATAATTACTTCAAGTTTTAAGACAAGTAAGCAAATATACATACATTCACTTCTTCAGGAAGCATATGCATCTACAATGTTAGAATGTACAGATCATGGCTGACAATCGGTGTTCAAGAACTAATCTGTGACATTCATATTTACAAATACTGTTTCACAGTCACCTCACAGATCATTCATATTTCACACATATACAAACATAACACATTGAAATACTTCACCAAAGTGAAATCCAACATCAACTTGATTTTTAAGTCAGTCTCCTTCTTTCAAATAGATACACATTTTTATGACATTTTTAACATGGAAAATTCACGTGAACATATTCTGTCACAAATAAATATGTAGTCTATTAATTAAATAATCATATGTTGTGTTTTGATTTAACATACTTCGACTTCCTCAGTGACAAAGCGATTGTTAATACGTTTTCTTCACTAAAATCACTAAAATCACAGAGATCATTCAAACGTGTTATGAGTAAATTGTCCGGATTTTAATACCGGAAGTATACAAACAAAATGGTGGTCGATTGTTTTAAATACGATTCCCTTGAAATGTACCGGTAATATTGAGATGTAAGAAATGACGCTGTGATAAAAGTATGTAGACTGATTGAAACTTAAGCATGTCTAGTCATCTACTCAACTAAGAGAGACTGTTGACTGCGAGCCGTGACCGTTATGACAGCGATCTCCGCAGACATGCTCTATGAACACTAACTCTTGGCCCCGTTTATGATCCTTCAATGTAACGCTATATGCAATGGCGTTGGGGGTACTTCGTGGACCCCCAAAGTAGCGGTATACCGAGGGTTGACTGTATCAGTAACAAAATACCTTTGCAAGTCATTCAATGCTTTTTTTCATGTTTGCACATTTTGCAAAGTTGAAGTAATATTGTCTGGAATGTAATACACCATTGTTGAGAATACTGTAATTATCCTAATAATTCAAACAGGAGAAACTAATAAAATTTGAAGCTGTTCAAATTATTAGAAAAGTACAAAAATTCAAAATGATCTGTGTTCATATAATTAGGGACGATTAAAGTACCAAATATTGTTGTAAATGAAATGGTAAATTAATGAAAGATTTAAAAAATATACATAATTACAATTTAAAAGATTGGTCATGTTCATATTTGTAGGGTTGTAATTTATTTTATTTTCGCTGATTAATTCAAGTGTTTAAACTATTGAGAGGGTTCGAATTATTAGAATAATTACAGTATATATATTCTGGCCACATTCTATATGCAGCCTAAAAGAATTCACTTTAGTAGGACTATTGGTACTATATGTAGTGCACTAAAACGTAGACTTCCTCTAATATTACTCTAATTTACAAAATCTAGTGGTAAATTATTGTTGTATGTTTGTTGTACCCACTACGAGTATATATACATTCTTAAATATTTAGCTCATGTTAATTACACATAATAACAAGCTGAATAACATTTTATATGAAATGAATACAATAGTTTCTTAGTATGGTTTATTAATTTAATGTAGTCAGGGCTCATTTTAGCGAATAATTTGGGAGCCATGGCAACCTAATTTTGCATTTGGCGACCTGTATTTCACTTATTTTAAGTGTTTCTGGATCTGCAGGAGCCAAATTGCTCCTTGGAAAATGTTGTAACTTTGAGGCCTGGTAGTAAAATACATTATACATGTGCATCTGATGTTAGAAATTTGAATACATATTGTTAATTATTCATTAATGCCTGAGAATTACTATGGGGAAATCTGTCCCAAAACATGTCACTTTGTTAGGAATGGAAAATGCAATATTTGTTTAAAATATTATCAGAGAATTTTCAACCGCATCTAAAGTGTGTTTTTGCCTTATACAATAGTGTAAATAAAACTAAAACAACAGATAAACAATGAAACAACCAATCGTGTGACATATATCAGTTAGAGGAGCACAAGCACTTTCAAAATATCTTCTGCATCCATACACTAGATTCTGATTGGATATTGAGAAATTATATTATATGACCTCATCTGGACATGACCTCAGCACCATGGTCACTTGTTTCAGATCACATCTTCAGTCAGTAATGTATGGCATGGGGTGTGGAGATGTGATACACAGGAAGCTGTCGCTCATACCTGAACTTGAAGTAGCAGAACATACAAAAAAAGAGCATATTCAACATACCATTCATACCATCATCAAGCACAGATGGGCACTTTCACATTTTCAAACCATGCCAATGTGAGCAAGTATGTTTACTTTGTAAGTAGTCTGAAAACAGCTTATCATAGGTCTGTCATAAAATAGCCTTGTCGTAGGTCCATCATTATATGGCCTTGTCATAGCTACGTCATTATATGGCCTTGTCATAGCTATGTCATTATATGGCCTTGCCATAGCTCTGAAATTTCATACACGGACAAGACCTCCATCTTCAGTTATAACTGTCCGAGTCTTTTCCTCGTAAGACTTGTTCCAAGTGCTGAAACATATATGCACGTTTACACGAAACATGCCTCTGGTCGAAAAAACAGCATCTCACTGGACATCAGTGTCAGCACGTGATATTCATACCGGACCGTACATCGGACACACAGCTTGTAATACACTGTGCAAGCCTCTGGCTGCCTGTGAACACTCTGTCATGCAACGATCCATCGGCCACTGTACATCTCTCGATTCCCCGAAACTTGATCACAAACATCGGACAACTCGATCATATCCTGTACTTTTAATGACATTGGCAAGGAAGTCCACACAAACATCACATCACACATACCACTCTTTAACGTCTTTCTTCTTTCCTCTTTTACCAGTCTCTTCACCTTTGCCTAACAAGGCACCATTGCCTTGCTGCTTCTTGGATTCCAGATAGGAAAAGTTCTGACTCTCGTCAACTTTGTACGTACCCTCGTCTCTACTCCTGAATTTATAAAGTGCGAATATCAAAATAAGGATGGCGACCAGGACGCCCGCTGCAATCCCAATGATAAGTCCGATGTTGAGGGGACTGCCACCTCCTCCCTCGTGTTTGTTGTTGGACACGGATTCGCCGCTGGTTTCTCCCGTCGGCTTCAGTCCATCGATGTTCCCGGAATGTCCGTCTATCGTCTCGCCTGGATGCTGGTTCATGTTTCCGTTTGATGTCGAACTCATCGATTCGTCGATCCAAGGATTCTGCTTCGAGCAGTTTGGTCCAGTGCATTTCTCTGGTCTGAAAAAAAAAAATAGGTAATTGTTCAATGCTCATTCAATGCAGGTACAATGAAAATGCACACTGCACTTTTGTATTTGTTTTCTGAATTGACTGGACTGTTTTAACACTCTCCCTGCTGGATTAGACTTAGCCACGGCTCTTTAGGGCATCTCCAGTTGCCTCCAGCATGGAGAGAGTTAGGCAGTGTACTCAAACAGTACATCAGAAGTTCTAAATTCCATGCCTCCATGTACCTGTTGATGAAATACCGTAATTACCCTAATAGAGGGTACGAACTATTAGAGAAAATACGGTAGGCATTAATAATGTTAATTGCAATTTACTTTCAACAGTTAAAAAAATAAAATAAAATAAAATACAAAAATGAATGAAAAGATGTTCCTCCAACATTTTTGGAAAGAACAATAATAAAGATTGACATATTTTAGTATTTCCTGAAATAGGTACAGTATTTTACAGAAAACAAAGGATAACTTGTAACACAGGGGAGGGAAGTGCTTAGTGAAGTAGGAATATAGTAATGTCAGAAATAGAATAGATATGAGCATCGCCAATTGCATTTTTAATTTCACATCTATCATTGTGAATTCTTCAAATATAAATTTATAATATGTTGATCTATTGTGTTAACAGCTGTTAACTATGTATCTGTTATAAATCTTGTACATTAGTTTTGAAAATCGCCAAATCCTAATAGTAATTAAATTAAATGCATAAAATGTAATATAAACTACAAATGGCTTCACTAGAAATGCATATGCCTTATGTGCATATTGTGATAGGGGCCGTATCAAAATGTTATGTGTCATCACTGGAGTATTGCTCAGATGGATAATGATTGGATGAACCTTATTGTTGTGAACACCATCACTTTGGGAATCGCTCTGAAAATCCTCGAGTCACTTCCCCTTGGTACATAATCTCTCTGACATGAATGCTAGGCTTCCATCGTGGACTATCTTCATGATGTCACATATAATGCCCATATTTGGTAGATTATGTCTATTAATACTTGTTGGAATAAACAAACAAACAAACAAAAAATACAATTTGATAGTTTGTACTACGTGATAAGTTAATTATAACCAAATTTTTAAATACAGTATGTTTACATAACATCTGTTAAATAGCTATTAAATGGTTTGAGAAACTATTATTTTAAGCAGAGGGGCAACGTGGAAAAGACATAACAGACAAAAAGGCTCGATTTGCACGTGCTGATGTACTTCTTCATACACTCGACAGTCTTACACCGCTGTTCTTTCCAATGGCACGCCTCTACATAAAATATAGCTATTATATAAACATTTTTTGTATTAATTGTGCAAAAGACTTGAGTAATTTTTTTAATTAATTTTAGAGAGGAGGTAACAAAATTAATATCCTACGGTCTATGCATATATTTATAAGTATTATGAATTTAACATGTCACATGCTCTTGAAATGAGTCTATGGTGATCGAATTCATGACTACCACATTTTGGTGCCATATTATTCAAACATTGTTGTAGATGTTCTTTTTCATTCAAAACTATGCTAATAGTTCACGAATATATAGAATACAATACAAATGTCTGTATATGTATTTCAATGTTCTCGCTTTTCACTTGTCACTAACAATTACGTAACTATAGTCCCATGTATTGATAGCAATCCATCGCCGGACTTCTGGACGGAAGATCTGTGAAAATTACAGGACCTCATTCATGTCCGAGGGACTATCTGACACTTCGGAAGTAGCCTGAGGAGGGCCGAATATTTGGCAATGGTAGTCAACTATCCTCAAAGCAATTAATACTGTATACATTTTCATTGTTTTAATTATCCACTTTCTCATTTATACTATTGCTGTAAATACATATCACAAATGTCAATGTTTGGTTGTTAATTTGTCACTGAAATGATAGACTGTTTCAAAGAATACCTGTTTGGACTTGGTTAAGCTGAAATCGAACAAACCTTCTTCAATTTTCCTTCAGGAAAGTACTTGATTAAATGAACAGTGGCTTACATTTTATGAAATCCTAGGTAGGTAGTACTTCATTAATGATCTATTTTTAGTTACTTGGCATCTAGATGCCCTATTATGGATATGCCTTAGAAAAATCACTTCTATTCTATTTCTGTCATTACTATAGTCTGTCAGTGACAGGATGCTAGTGTTGTAAGGTCAAATCAAAATGACACGCTTACTTCGGAGGTTGTGTTGTTGTTGGTGGTGATGGCGTCGTCTCGATGATGACCGTGGGATGGATGATGTCATCCTCTGTCCCAGACCCTAAAGATGTGCAGTCATCTTCATCATCACTATGGCAACCGGGACCCGCTCCAGAAAATATGATGTCATCCGTCACACCCAACTTTGGCGTTGTTTGCTGGAAAAATTAAAAACATAACTTTTGTTATTATCGATGTTTAGATATCACGGCACTAGATACATACATGAACAAACACAAATGGTTAAATTGTATTTTTAGTCATCAGTAGACAATAGAGAACCATTTTTAATCAGTTCACCTTTCCTATTAAAATCCTTTGGTTTTTAAATATTATATCTGCTCTAATGCAGAATAGACAGTGTTCTTTAATGCACACAACGGTTTTGAGAGCTAAACAATCCTATTGAGTATAATAATACAATATGTAATCAGTTGAATACATTCTGCAAATAAAAACATACCAATATTCAACACATCATATTGGAGGAAGAAAAGACAACACCATGACATGAAATGTCTACAATATCAGTCAAGATTGAGAAATGACTGGAAGAAAAAACTAAGACTCTAATAATTGAAAATATGTTTATTGAAGATGCATATGATACACCAGCATGCCAATATGGTGCCACAATTGACATCAATATAATTGTACTGCTAACAATTACACTGTTCTGCAATATATGTATGTATAATCTACATATACCGGTATATACGCACACAATAGACATACTGAAAGCCTCATTAACTCTCTCCATGCTGAAGGCAACTGGAGATGCCCTAAATAGCTGTGCCTGTGCCTAATCCAGAAGGGAGAGGGTCAAACATGTCTGATAAAATTCAACTTTGATAAACAGAGTAATAGTATTTCATAGTAAATGGTAAGATTTTGTGATACCACTGTGTAAAATAGAAAAAAAGTGACAATGACTTTAATTTATTTTATATGTATATGTATATGTGTGAAATTAAAATGTCTGATATTTGATTTTAAAATATATTTGCTGAGCTGGGTGGAGAAACCATAACATATCATCTTCTTTGAAGGACATTACAAAATTTAACTATGACTCTTTAATTGTATTACTGTTGTGAATTGTAGGTAGAACTGTCAGTTAAAGAAGGTAAATAGATAGACTTGTATTTGTTTTAGTTAGAAAATCAGAAAATGTGTCATGACAATAGCATACTGTAGTATCATTTGGTAACAAAATTAATATAACAAATATAAAGAACCCCAGCTCAGCACATGCAAAACTCACAAGACAAGCAGCTAAGCAACAAAAACACTATATCATCAAAGATACTTGCACCAAGATGGCAGAAATTATGATATAAATACGTATTAAGGGCACTGAGAAAGAGAAATCTGACCATGGAATAATATTATTTAAAATAGCCTGGAACAATAAATTCCTGACATGATAATGTCCTTGGTTGGGTGTCGAAATTTAACCTCGTAAATTTGATATTTCACTGTATATATATATATATGGCATCTTTAAATATAAAATTCATAAAAAAAATCATTCTCAACCATGATGTAAACTTCAGAATCAATGGCCATTAATACATTACCTCAAATTACCTATCTAATAAATGTGTGTGTATATGTATGTATATATATATATATATATATATATATATATAAATATATATATATATTACTTGTCATATATATATATATATATATATATATATATATATATATATATATATATATATACATATATATATATATATTTATTGTCATATATATATATATATATATATATATATATATATATAGATATATTATATAGAGAGAGATATATAGCTATATATATATTCTTATATAACATCATTGTTCTTTGGAGTACCGGTACATAAAAATAAACACACTACATACAGACATTCAATACCAGCAGGCATAGCCAATGTCCGTCATGCCTAGATATAAATACATTTAATATACCATGTAAGATGAGGTAGTCACAAGTGTTGTAAGAATCCCAGCAACTCTATTTCCCCAATCAAAGTGTTCCGTCAAATCTTCACTTTTGTTTTCTCTGGACCACGACTTATAAGTTTCTGTTGTTATATCATTGTCTTCCTCATACTCAAATGCAAACATGTCCCTCTTTGTGGTTGTATCAGGCTTTTGAAAAGTATCAGGTTTGGTCTGCGTAGTTGTAAGAATTTCAGTCGTGATGTCATAGTCTTGATAATCTTCGAATTCCGCATCGCTATGTTCAAATCCACTCCCTTCTCTGAAGTCGCGACTTCCTTCCATGTCAACAAAACTCCCCCCAGCTTCAAAGTGGCATGTTCCGATGTTGGAATCCCTATCTGGTGGAATTCTCCCTGGAACATTGGATTCAATCTGGTGTATTTCCTGTAAACCAAGAGTCGTGTCCCTTTGCCCATGAGTGCGGTGCTTACGAGATTTTATGGAATCAATGTCGTCTTCAATCTTCACAGAATTATCTTCAGCGTGCTGTCGACCAAGGAGAAGTAGCTTGAACTCTCGTCCTAGTCTGGCCTGCGATTTCCTGTTCCGCTTTTTACGTCCTCTACGCAGTTTGTGCGTGACGGATGTCTGAGTATCGGGTATTACTCGTGTGTGGTAATCTGTAATCTTGGTCATAAGATCCATTCCAATTGGTTCTGACACGTTGTTCCATCCATTTCTGGTTTTAGATGGCTTTAATATAATGATAGGAGAAATAAGTAACAACTAAAGTTATGCATTTGGTTAAATATAAAGTAAATATATAATTTTTAAAAATATATAGGATGTGACATTTATTGTGATTTTTACCTTGTTTAGTTGACCAGCTTGGGATGTTTTATTTATCTAAACTTTGACTGTCTACTGTGATACAAATTCATTAAACATAATGTCATGTGAGTAATTTAGCAACTGTTTTTGGATAAGATAATTAAATACATGCATATTTCTCTATCAAAAAAAATAATCATACAAATGATGGTTTCATTGGCATAATTATTTTTAAAATACTGTTAGTCAAAATAACTATATTTAACTATATTGTGCATGTGCATTTAAAATACAATGAACCCATGATAAACTGACATTTATGACAAAATTGTCCAGACGAAAAAATTTCCCCTGCTAATGGACTGTGATATACCATGAATTAATCATCAATAGGCGAGAATGCAATTAACACCTTACTGAAAGAGAATCGGATTTACTCAAATAGTGGAATTATCTGTGCAGTTGCATTATCTGTACAGTGGAATACATGTACAGTGGCATATCTGTATAGTGGAATATCTGTACAGTGGCATATCTGTACCTTGGAATAACTGTATAGTGCCATTTCTTTACTGTGGAATATATGTACATTGGAATATCTGTATAGTGGAATATCTGTACTGTGGCATATCTGTACATTGGCATATCCATACAGTGGAATATTGGTACAGTAGAATATATGTACAGTGGAATATCTGTACAGTGGCATATCTGTACAGTGGAATATTGGTACAGTGGTCTATCTGTACAGTGGAATATATGTACAGTGGAACATCTGTACCTTGGGATATCTGTACAGTGAGATATATTCTTTACAGTGGGATATCTGTACAGTGAGATATATTCTTTACAGTGGGATATCTGTACAGTATTCAAGTTCAATACCGTAATCCATCTGAAGGTGAATATTTATACTTTGCCAATTTGAATAACAAAAACCAAAATGTGTTCATTCAACATTGTTAATACTATGATTGCCTGTTCTATTTACAACAATGATCACATCAGATAGCACAATGTCAGTGACCATACATCATCCTTCCTAGTGAAACCAACACACCCAACTTAGGGCCTCTCAGCAACTGTCAGCTGATTCCTATTCTTGACACAATATTCAGGTTTGACACTGTTTGCCAGCCAACAGCAAATGCAAATAGCAAACTGAATGAAAATAGGACCACGGTGGTGGAACGACACCCATTGTAGTACGATACTGTATTGATTTTGGTTCCAGTGCTACATGATCTGTTTTGATGGTAATCTATGCACAAAAGCCTAAAATGGTCAAAGAAGGACACATACCATGGGCTGGAAAACCTACCTGATAATATATACAATTTCATATACATATTTATATACATACAATGTACAAGACAACATGGATATAGAACCTGAACAGGCAGCATACAAATCCAGAACATCATCAGAAACTCAATATTTACCTTGACACACACGAAAAGGAAAATGACGATGCGTGTTGTAATTCTCAACATTGCGTGGCCCAGATGCCTCCGAGAACAGAACTCGCAGCCAGAGAATCCTAAGGCAGGCGCTTGGATCTAAATCGTCAATTACGCTAGTCCACTTGTAGGGGGGAAGACGGCCTGCTTGATGTATCGTCTATAGCGGCTAAGCACGCATTAAAGATGCCTCTCGTCAGTCACAGTACCATCGTCGATTACACTGGATATGTCGCGGACCACAGAGGCTGCTGTGCGGCCGACTACTACCACAGTCTCTACTATACAAAGCTTATGAATATTTCACCATGGCCATGGGGCGAATGCTAAAAAGGGAGCTGGCAACATGCCTTTGAAAAGCCCCTACCTACATAAAACAATGAGGGGCATCAATAATTCAGAGATGGAAATGGAAATAGATCAGGGCACTTACTCTGAAGCCCATCGTTGATTGCATTTCTGTCTGGTCTGGCATTTTGTTGTTCTTTTGGTTATGTCTGTTATGTTTGTTCTGGCTGAAATAGAAATATTAATAATCTTAATCGTGATTTTACCACTAGCACTGAAAAAGAAAATATTAATAATGCTAATCATGATTTTACTGCAGGCACTCGACCAATGTTAGGTATATTTATCAATATTTTCTGTAAGTGTACTAATTGATTGAATTGGGCGTTTTACAATAGATCTTAGCTTTGAAGGAGACTTGTTGAGTCATGGCATAAACAAATGTTTGGGTTTATTCTTGAAATGAATAAGCCGTATGCAAGAGGGAATGTAGAATGCTATAGAAACATTCTTCTTTTTTTAGAACGTGGATGTCATATTGTGTCAATATGTGATGTTCATTCAAAAGATCTTATGGTTTGAATAATTACTCTTATTATCTAACAATATTTTGCATCACTCGGGGTGTTGTGATGGTGTGGAACTGTGATGACAGGTATCCAAGGTAGCTCAGTGAAAATTGTGTGTATAGGTCCCCACTACTTAAGATTTATTTCGCTCTACTTTGCATTACATAACAAATTTCCCTCATGGATATTAAAGTATTGTCTATTGTCCATTGTGCTAGGACAGTCATGCGTTTTATACAGTATGTTAACTATAGTAAATAATAGGGCACCAAGCGTGGCTCCATAGCATAACACCATCTGCAGTTCTGGGAAGGGTGCTATGATCAGGGAGGGATCATTGTATGGATAGATCAATATATGATATAGTTTTCTGTCCCTCAAGTGATCTTAGTGTTTCAGACAATCAAACAATAAGAAATTTATTCTTCAACTCGGATAAGGGTAGATAACCAGTAAGACAAAATTAAACCAATTAAACCAATGTATTCCTTTGGACAAGAGTTGTTATTATTTAATCATCCTGATACTATCAGACTTAAATAACAACATGGATGAATAATTTAGCATAAGATCATATTCCACATTTCTCGGCGGAATGAGGAGAGGCAGCCATATTGGATTGGGATTCCATATAATGATGTCGCTAACCTAGTGGGTGTTTGTGCAATTGAATTACCACCCCCTTTAGAAACCACAGATTCTTGTGCAGCAAGAACATTTAGTGTTTGTTGCCATGTTATCTCAAAGAAATGGAAAATGTCTCAATTGCATTCCAAAGAGCAGATTTCAGCACATCAATCATTAAGGATTGCTGTAGGTGGAGGCGATTGTTTGAAGTGTATTTAATCCAGAAGAGGACAGCACATGCAAGGGAAGGGCCTGAACGAGATGGCTCACATACAAGATGGATCAGCTCTTCCTGCGGTACCTTATCAAGAGGGTCCCTTTTTTTTAAAATTGGGGTTTAGAGCCACTTTCAAGATTCCTTCACTTATATCATGGCTTGTCAGTTTAGGGCATGAGGAAACCCACAACATCCAATGTTGCAGTAAACCTACGAGCACTGGCTGGTACTGACAGTGCATCCTATTAATATCGCATCAGAAAGGTAACTTTCACGAACATTAATGCCAGGCTCCCAGGATAGGATTTGAAGCCATTCTGGATCCTTTGGCTCCAAAGTTCAACGTTGTACCATTGTGCTACCACCCGCCCCAAGAGGGTCCATAGCTGATAGTTCCCGACACCAACAATTGCAAACTTGTAGGATATTCAGAATATTTAAAAATCTGAACAACTACAATAGCTTTGGAAGAGTTGGTAGTGAAAAATCAATTGCATTTTGTCATGTATGTTTGGGGGTATGGTTTTTTTTCATTTAGGAAATGGATTGGATTAGTTGCTTCAATCCACTTCATCTTTTATTATTTTTTAATCAAACTGTGATCTTTGTAATAACTGAACCTGTTGTACAGTTAATGAAGGAAGACCAAATCCACAATGCCCTTGGATGTCCCACAAGAGGATACCTCACTAAGCAAACTATCGAAAACAGATTTCTATCAATTCTTTTGCTCATCCTGCCAATCTCAGACAGAAGAAGAAAGCACGATACATCGGACAGATCTAATACAAGTGATCATATTATTGACTTTCTGCTGAAATAGATTTCTGAGATGCAGCTACAACTGCCCTTGCAACTGGATGACATCGATTCTAACCAGACGATTTCATATCTATACCACATCGTGTTCATGACAACGAAAGCATCCAAGAGTGTCTCCAACTGGGATGACTATAATACCTTGTTCATAGACAGTGGGACAGTAGATTTATCACCCAATACTGTCTTTTCGCAGTAGATATCACTTTCAAATAGCAAGCAATATCTACAGCAGAAGCCATATCTACAGCAGTTTGACTCAATTCTGGGTTTATTTGATTGTTTATTTGATTGTTCTACCATTGTGATGTCATGCTGTAGATATTGCTTGATCCAAGTATTTGATTGTTCAACCATTGATATGTCATCGCTACAATTGTGACATCGTAGCATTGCTATGATGTCACAGTGCAAATGTACAGCAGCCTAAAGATTTGACTTCACAATAAAATCTTTATGAAGTGGCATTTTTCTTTTTTAATGACTTTAAAATGATATTTGGTGATAAATAGAATCTCACCCTCGTGTCTTGCAATATCAAATATATCAACACTCGTCAATGAAAGTGATTAAATCCGAGGCTTTGCCGAGGATTTAATAACTTTCACGACTCGTGTTCATATACATGTAATTGATATTCCAAGACACTGGGGTGAGATTCTCTAAATATCTGCCGTAAGTGTGACTGGAAATAATGACCTCAATATGAAAATGCTGGCTTCTCGATCATTCTCTGATAGCAAACAGTGCTGATATAATGGCTAGACGGCTAGATGGACACCTACCTCTTCTTCAACCCCTGGGGCTCTGTCCTTGTCTCCTAGACGACACCGACAGGGAAAGGCTTCTATGATTGTAACATCTGCAACAACACAAGTCACTATGTTACTCAAGATAATTGTTGTCTACAATTTATTAAGAATAATTTATGGCACGCAGGAAATGTTGGACAAAACTTCGGCTAACTGATCAAGTAATTGTGATATATCTCACCAAAAAATAAAATTAAACTGAATATCTAAAAAATAGCAAGGCTGAGCTGAAAGATTTGAGCTCAACAGCTATGACATTTCATTTCAATTCGTAATGGTATCTAGCTTCAAGGAGCTGGGATTTCCACCAGGGCTCTCACGGCATAGGTCTAAGCTAGCACATTTATGTTAATTTCCACCACTGATAAGTTGTCTGTCCCAAGAGAGATGATTCCGGGCTCCTGAGATAACCCAACCTTTTTAGTACGATTTCATGCTCACTTCAAAGATTTGTTCACAAATCCCCATATAAATTTAGCTCGAGTATGGAATCACATTCCAAAAGTTATTCTATATCTGGACCAGGCATACATACGTTGTGACTGTGTCTCCCACCGCCCGCCCAGGTAGCCCACAACTTCACTGCTGGTCAGGTGACTGTGGAAATCCTGAGAGGCGAACAATTTGTAATTATCGTACACATGATACAAGAACACATGTGAACAATTAACATAGGAAATCACTATACAGCATGTTTAATCCATGGCGACTTAGTGTAATTATTTCCAAGTAAAAGCTACAATATTTCATCAAATATATATATATATACACACACACACACACACACACACACACACACACACACACACACACACACACACACACACAC
>JAUTBT010072244.1:0-13590 GCA_032361225.1 Lepetodrilus schrolli
ATTATTATTATTATTATTATTATTATTATTATTATTATTATTATTATTATTATTATTATTATTATTATTATTATTTATTTATTTTTATTTTATTTTATTTTTTTATTATTTCTTTTTACAATTATTATTATTATTAAATTATTATTATTATTGTTGTTATTATTATTACTACGACTACTACTAGTAGTGAAATATGTCAACAAACCGTGATTGTATACCTTTGATATTATTAGTAATGTTGTTAATTGTTGTTGTAAGTATTAGTATTATTTATAGTATTATTGTTATTGTTATTAATTTAGTATAGTAGTAGTGGCGGTGGTGGTAGTGGTAGTGGTAGTAGTTTTTGTTCGTGTAAAACAGGGTTACTACGGGTGCATGAGTACTCGAGGTAGACTTATCTTAATTAGATTAATATCCGTGACACTGGACATCACGTGCAGATCGGGGGAACACGTAACGATAGTCGTATCTTTCATTGATACATTTCTAGTACTGGAATTATTTAAAGTGGCAAAATCGTCTTTGCATGCAGTATTAAATTATTATCATTCCTACATAATATTACTAACTAGTGGAAAACTTGAAAACAAATCTACACCTTAGATGACGCTGTATGGCCAATCTCGTCTTTTCCCTTTACATGGCAGCGTAAAAAGAGGATTTCGTATTAGTGGTCATATATTACTGAATGTCTTAAACGAGTTGGTAAAACTTATATTATGCGAGGCTTTACCGAGCATAATATAATTTTGGCAAACGAGTTTAATAAATTCAGTAAGCATATGAACACGACTGTGAGAATCTACTTATCACATAACTGAAGATAATATTGTAATATCGATTTTCAGTCACAAAGACTATTATAGGCAATTGTCTTGGGAACTTCGTTAAAGCACGCAGACAAAATAGTTCCAAGTAAATATGTAAATATTAATAAATGTGTTTGCATATTTAATTGAAAAAAGTTTTTTACTTAATTTTCGACAAATTTAGTCCCAAGAAGCTCTAAAATAGGTCCATAAATAGTTTGATATCGCGTATGAATACAATGTTATAAACAATCCATTGTGTTATTGCACTAGTTGAAATATGTATATTAATAGCAACGGTTTATTGCACTCCCAAACACCTACATATGTTATGTGATAAATAACATTGTAAGAGTTGCTAGGAATTAAATAAACTTCATACATTGATATATAATAAAATTAAAGTAGTAAGTATGTTTTTTTAGTTGAGTAAATGAATTCTCGTTATAATAGTAATACCGCTACATAGAATAAAACGTAGTATACGTACATGTAGTTGTTTTCATCAATAAATTATAGCAAATTATAATTGCATATAATCCTTTACAGAAGATAGACTTATGGTAGTCCTATATAGAGTTAGTACGTGATATTGTTCATGTTGGTTATCTCTGTAAATTTGACCATTTTATCACGCGAGTCAAACGAGGTCCGCGTTTCAAAAATACACATGTTATAAGTTGTGAGGCTGATATGATTAAGAGCAGTCGGTGATTTCATCATCCATGTTCGGGGTCATTGACTAGATACTTACGAAGGAGGACTTGAAAGCTTTCTTTTTCAGTCTCACCCTCTCGGACATCTGACAGCAAGGAACTTTTACAACCATGAAACTAATTGTGTTGTGCCTTGCAATGGTAGCTTCGTGCTACTGCAAAGACCTAGTCAGGTAACATTGGCAATCAATTTCTACCTTCTTTCTGCATCAATTGCAAAGGCAAGGTTTCGGTTTGTAAAAAGGAAAAATCGCTGTTCGCGATATATTCGTGCAAAGCATGCAGACTATTATTGGTAGACAACTATGAAGTAACATCAATAGTATTGTCATTGATTTTTGTTCTCTCAAGGTTTACTTTATAGTCTATGCCTACTTACAAACTGTTTAAGTGTTTGAAAACAATTGTTGCCTGCTTGAATGTTTGACAGCTGCTAAATTTTGTTTTTAAACTGAACTGCAGATGTATTTTTTCCCTCTGTTTGTAGGGCCAAATATTTTATGATTTTGAATCTGATAGTGAATGTTTCAACATAAAATCTTTCCCAGTACAGTGCGTGAGGTAGTTCCGGATCACAGGTATTCCGGATCACTTACTCACTGACAATAATGCAGACGAAGTGTCTGCTGTTGTTTCTAGACTTAATACTTGGCCCTGGGCATAAACAGGGCCAAGACTTAATACATGACATAGAGGTTAGAAACAACAATGGACACTTCATCGCATTGTTGTGAGTAAGTGAGAGCATGATCCGGAACTGCCTCATACACTGTGTCTGTTGTGTTGGGATTCCCCTTTATCAGCTCTCCATGACAGATCATATACTCAAATATCCTTATCTAAAAATGTGGCATTGCCATTCCCATGAGTGATTCCACAATGAATATCGATTAATAATTCCCAACGATCAAGCTGTGATGTTTAATTTATTTTCAGAATTCCCCTGTACAAGATGAGGACGACTCGGCAGACATTGAAGGAGAGAGGGATGTCTGTGGAGAGTCTGTCCTATAAGTACGGAGCCGGGAACCACAGCCCAGCACCTGATCCAGAACCACTGAAGAACTACCTTGATGTAAGTCCGCATGTTCCTTTGTCATGTAATTGGTGACGGATTCTCGCTGCAATAAATCACTGGCATTGTTGCATTATTTTTTTTCTCAAACTATTTATTTACAAAGTCGGGATTCATGAATAATTGTTACATTATGGGTGAAAGATTTCCTGTCGCATATGGGTGAAACATTCCCATTGTGATGTAAAACAATAATTCACTCGCCAACTTTCAGCAATAAATCGCACGTTAAAGTTCCAAAATGTCTTTTCTTTAAAATATTCATTAATTAACTCTCTCCATGCTGCAGGCAACCGGAGATGCCCTAAAGAGCAGTACCTGTGCCTAATCCAGCAGGGAGGGTTAATTGCCTCATAACTGTATAATACTAGATTATGTTCACTTACATTGCATGTGAATTTTTCTGGTTGTCACTTATCAACATCACTACCTTATTTGGCAAAAAGAATGTTAAATTAGCAAACTTAATTACAGGCGATCTTTCCACAGAACAATCACAAAACTACAAGAGTCGTACCTCCCTGTTAACACATAGGACTAATCAATATAGGATGATGTAGGTGATGTTAACTGAATTATCTCCCTTGTTACAGGCTCAATATTATGGACCCATTGGTCTGGGAACCCCTGCTCAGCCTTTCAAGGTGATTTTTGACACCGGATCGTCCAATCTCTGGGTTCCATCCAAGAAATGTTCCTTCACAGATGTAGCATGCTGTAAGTGCTTATAACCAGAAAATAAATTCCATTTGAGTGGGGAAATAATTTTTCTCTATGCTAGTTTTTATCCGAAACAACGAACAAAATTCTATTTGAGTGTCGGGGGAATTAATTTTCTCCGAACCATAAGTAGATTAGTATGCGCTATGAAGAAGTTAGATGTCTGATCAAATACATTTCTAGTTCATGATATATTATTCATTTTCCTGCTTGATAATATGATTTTAAAAGCAGTTGCACGTGCTATGTATTTCTACTAGTCTCCGCGTATGGGTGAAAGATTCCCTCTGCAAAGTAAAACAATAAATTGCACATCTCGCTCTTTCATACCGTACCAGTTGTACACCAAATCGAACATTTGCAATTTATCTTGCATATTTCACAATGCACACCTCAGTATTGTAAGATAGTGCTGTGCAAATTGATTTGCAATACCCATCTCTAATGCTATTACTGGATATGCACATGATTTGTACACAATAACCAATTGGGTCCGAACTCCTAAAATCTCCCTATCGTGTATTGGTGAAAATACTGCTACGTAAACCAATAACTCACTCGCTTAAAAGTCAAAAGTTTTAATTGATAATCCTTTCTCTTTTTTTCCCAGTGATACACAACAAGTATGACAGTACAAAGTCTAGCACCTACCAAAAAAATGGTACCAAGTTTGAGATCCGATATGGTACCGGTTCCCTGTCTGGTTTCCTGAGTACCGATACTCTCACGGTGAGTACACACCATAAACAATGGTTGTTGGCACAGTGGGTAGCTCGTCGAACTACAAATCTGAAAGTCTGTTCTAATCGCCTTCAATGCACACATTGCCACAAGGATTGACTTATCACAATGGGTAGCTTGTCAAATTACATTTCTGAAGGTCCCATCAATGCACACCATGGCCAAATTGATATAGTGATATACTGGGGTTTATTTTACTGCAACAGTCGGCACTACAGATGTTTCGGGTTTCCTCCTGCTATGACTGACGAGCCGCAATATAAGTGAAAGAATCTTGAAATTGGCTCTATATCCCAATTTTTTACAGAAATGATACATTGGGTATTATGGTGTGAGCACAAAGTGAAATTTCATAACCTTGATTTGAAATTTCACGACGCATTTATAATTTGTTTCAGATAAACGAGATTGCGATTAAAAATCAAACTTTCGCCGAAGCAACGAAAGAACCTGGCATAACTTTTGTGGCGGCCAAGTTCGACGGAATCCTCGGTCTGGGCTACGATTCCATTTCCGTTGACCACGTTCCGCCACCCTTCTATATGGCCATGAAACAACACCTACTGCCTAGTCCCGTCTTCTCCTTCTACCTTAATCGGTATGCTTTTTTCATGGTTAGAAATATTGTGTTGCAGGTTGTAGCGCAATGGTAAAACATTTGGACTTCGGATCCTGGGAGCCCTGAATTAATGTTCCGAAAGTTGGCTTTGATGGATGTCTGTAGAGTGGCAATGCAGATATCGTCCTTGGTCTGTCGGTACCAGCCGGTACTCGCAGGTTTACTGCTCTATCGATGACATGCCGTGATATCCTATGTGATCAAATCTTTAAAGCCCCAATTCAAAAATTGAAAAGAAGTAATGATGGATGAAAACCAAACCCAGCTTGCCCATAATGTTTTCTTTGTTATTTTAACAATCGAGTAAAATATAATTTCCAATATCTACTTGAATGCTTCCAGCGATGTTGAACAGAAATTCGCTAAACTTTATTGATTGCAAGGGTATCTGGTCATTGCTGTATGAAACGGTACTTTAACCATACCTCCAACCTTAGGCCATAGTTATTTGATTCCCCCGTTTACGGAGCCGCCGTCCCGATTTTTTGCTCTTTCGAAATTAATAATAATAATTTGTATTTTATTCCTCAGACAGTGTACTAGCGTTCGGTTCCATCACCATTTATAATAATAATTTTCCAGTCGTATAAAGTTATAACTATCATTGGACAAACAAAGTCCGGCAGGCAATGGTTGACATAAAGTCGAAGCCAATTTGATTGCTTACTGGTAAATATGCATAACAAAAGTCTAATTGATAACAAGCAGTACTTTAAAAAATTAGTTGTGCATTCAAATCTGCACAATGTATATGTATTGGTGTATTATAGCAATTATTTACAATTATATTGATAAAAATTGTTTATTTTCTGTCAGCCAACCATTCAAAATCTCCAATTATTATTATTTTTATATTGGACCCAACCGACTGGCCAAACTTATCAAATTATATTTATTTTTATGTTCTACCACCCGGGCCAAAATGAACCCAGGAAAATCTGTAAACCAGGGAATCGAATAACTATGGGCTTAGCAATGTAGTCTATGGCTGAAGTTTGTGGTTACCTGAGTTTTATGCTATTTCATTCAGGAGATCCCTGATGGATTTATAAAGAGATTCAATATTGAGATTTATCTATTACAATTCCTCCAATGATATCGCCTTTATATTGCATGTCATGCCAACCCCTGTGATTTTATGTCGCACTGACCTAGGTTCTTGTTTATGTCACAGTGACCCCAGTGCTAGCGAGGGTGGAGAGCTGCTTCTCGGGGGTAGCGATCCCAAACACTACAGCGGCAACTTTACCTACATCCCCATCAAACAGCAGGGATACTGGGAGTTCGCTATGGATGGGTACTTACTTTTTCTTAATTTTCCTTCAAATTATCTCAATTCTGTACAGAAAATCATTCTTAATTTTTTATTTTAAATTGTTTATTTTATTTCCCATTGATTTTTTTTTTGGTATTATTTATTTTTTCCTTAAACTTTAAATTGTCCTTAAATTTTATTTAAATAATTTTTATTTTTTATTTTGATTTTTAGTGTCAATGTGCAGTCTACAGCCTTCTGTAAAGGGGGTTGCAAGGCCATCGCCGACACTGGCACGTCCATGTTAACCGGTCCCACTGCCGAGATAACCAAGATCAACCAGATGATCGGGGCCACACCATTGGCTAAGGGAGAAGTAAGTCGTTCATACCTCTTATAAAATTGTACATTACAGTGGATCTCGGTCAGTTTCAGTATAAGGCTGGTTAATATAATGTGGGGGCCATATGGACCCCAGAGTCGCTGTTATATTGAGGGTACGCTGTACTTGGATTCATCCATAAATGACCCCCAGTAATATTTGTATCTAGTACTCTGTTCTGTTGCTAATGCAATGTTGTTGTTCTGTAGCTAATGTTATGTGTTCTAAGCAATGTGAACTAATCCAAGCCTAGGTTATTTAATATGGCTGAACATTTTCACTTTTACAATTTCGTTCAACAATGTTGTGATGTCTTTCGACTAAGAGGAGGCGATTCTAATTTTTATTCATGACGGGGGAAGATGAAAGTGGAGCCAGCGCGGGTGGTAGTGCAATACGTTAGGACGTCGGAGACTAAGGTCACACTGTACTAGTACAATGCAGTAATTTACTCATCTGTACATTGCTTGTACATTACAGTACTTGGTTGACTGCTTGTACATTACAGTACTTGATTGACTGCTTGTACATTACAGTACTTGATTGACTGCAACAAGATCCCAACTCTTCCTCCAATCACCTTCACCATCGGCGGCACCAACTTCACCCTGACTGGCGTTGAATATGTCCTTAAGGTAGGCCACATTTGATTGGTTGCTATCTTATGGTACGGAACATGTTATTGGTTGATATGATATGGAACACTTGATTGGTCGATATCTTCTTGCATTATCTGAAGATGTGACTATTGATAATCAAAGATCTTTTCCAATGCATTATTGACAGAGTTGAAGATGTTTTACTGAATTATGAAAATGTTGGTAACAATTTGAAGTTATGGTTGCAAAAGGAATCTCAAGGGTTTCACAATCGCGCCCCATCTCTCACCAATTTATCGTCACGTATGGGTGAAAGATTCCTGCTGCGACGTTAAGCACCAAATTAACTAACTCGCCAATTTGAAATTACTGTTTTCATCATTCTTAACCTTGTATTAAAAAGTATTTTATTTCAGATTTAAATAAGGTCATGCCCGGACCAGCACGTTTTCACGATGTACTAGAATGTATTTTTTCAATTGTGTATTTGCATCTGGGTCTACATATGGATAAGGAAGTTTAGGGGAGATACTTTTTATATTTGAGGAATGTGGCAACTTTCATATTGTAATTCTCCTAATACTTAGGACAGGTAATATTTAAATAATTTCTTACCAATTCGAATTATTAGAAAAATTCCATTTGAAGAAAAAAATTGCAAGTTCGTATTTTTAAATCTTGTTTTTTTCCCGTCAATTAATTTATCTGTTCAAACTATTAAGAGTGTTCGAATTATTAGGAGAATTACAGTAGATCACAATTAAACACCCTCATCAATAAAGTTGCCATTGGTTTTCAGATATCTGAATTCGGACAAACTATATGTGTCAGTGGTTTCGTCGGCATGGACATTCCACAGCCCAGAGGGCCACTGTGGATCTTGGGAGACATTTTCATTGGTCGATACTACACCGAATTTGATCTTGGCCAAAACAGAATCGGCTTTGCTAGAACCAAATAATTTGAGAAGATTGATAATTGAAATACTTGTTAGTTAGATGCTGGTTGGGGTTATGTTGTATTTTTAAAATATAAAATGAAATAACCAGTCTGAAATGTGATTAAATAACAACACAAGGAAGATGCTACTTCATTTGAGATAAGTTTTAATAACATTGGATATTGCTTCAAAATTGTAACAATCTTAAGCCATGATTAATATAAATCCAGTAAGGTTAGATTTTTTATTATAAAAAAATATATTTCATAATTTCACAAAATTATTTGAGACACGATTTAATATTGAATTTAAAATGTTTGCCAATTTGAAAATTGTTTTAAAACAGTATTGTTATTACTAGATTATTTGGGTATTTTTCTCCCTAGATTTGAAATCGGGATATTGGTTCCAAGTTGTTTACTGTATTGTAATAGAAGGGTGTGTATTAACTATTGCCAATGCTGCATTGTGGATACTATTCTGTACAGATCTATACATTAAATAGAAAATAGTGAGCGAGAGTGAAAAAAATTATTCAAACTTACATGTAATACACTTTAAAAGTGCAAACTTACAATTATAGTTGAGATTCTGCATCAGCTGATGGTGCTGTAGAAAGTGATGTCAGGGTTGTGTGTAAATGTGAATAAATGAGGTATTATGGACAACATTCTGAATGTTTGTAATTTGCATGTAAAATGTAGAAACTACTAACCACAAAACTATCCACCAAAACCTACCCATAGCTACCACGTCGTATTAATAATTAACATAACGAGATGTATTCCCACATCACAAAAGTGCTATGCAATGTATTGTATTTATGTCTCATGCTTTCTTTAATTCATTTCTTGGCTTTCTAACCATTTTCTCTCTTTCGTAGATCTCTGAAGCAAGTTTTTGAGTTTGCCGATTTATTTTTAAGACCTGATTTTTGTTTTGGTTTTCAGATCTGTACTGAATTCTTTGAAATAGGGGCACTTTTTGGCTCTATTGATCATTTTCTGTTTGCATTTGCTGAACCTTTCTTCCTTTCTTCATTCACAAAATGTTTTTCATCAATGTTAAATGTAGGAAATGAAATGAAGCCCAAAACAAACAAAAAATAGAATTACGTCCAAAAATAGTACATCACATCCTGATTGAACAAGAAGCGTTCTTAAAATTGCCCTGTATTGAACATCCTAGGCCTCGTCTTGATGTCTCTTGCAACAGAATGCATTGCTATACATTTATTCCACCAAATAAATGAAGGGCTGGCAGATAGTTAGTTGGGAAGCTTCTCCCAAATTTTGTAGATCTGCTCGAGGAACCTAGTTCCCTTCCCTCGACTAGTACCAGAAGCCTGTAGACATTTGGAAATTCATCCTTGTTTTAATAACAAAGCTAAATTTATATCTAAAACTGTTACTGGCCCTTAATTTTGGTGAGTGTATTTTAAAACACATGGGCTAGTTTGTGTCAACACAGGAAAAATTAATTTTCTTTTCATCTGTCACATATGTGGTGTTTGGTGTTGCATGGCGCATGATACATTTCTCATTTGCCTATGGTGAAATATTTAAATCTATTTAGATCTCCTCACTGCAGACCCAAGATCCATCGAAATACCATTAAATATATACATATTACCGTCGCGATAACGTGACACTTGTAGATCAAATTCACATTGATTTCAAGCAAATTGATCCGGTCCAAATTTGAGCGGAATGCATTTTCAATGTGAATTCAATGAATCTTATATCCAAGTTAAAATTTCTTGCTATGTACTAATAAATACTAATATCATTTATTATGCTGGCTTCTTGGAGACCTGTTCACTGCCTTTTTAATAATTTAATCAAATAGTACCAATATAAAAATCTAAATATATTTTAGAACATTTGTATAATTCAATAACTCACTAACTCGTGTCCTTCCATGACAGAAATACTCCCCAACATTACTAACCATAATCGATATCATTTTCTTTGACAGCAGGGGTGGAATTGTGCCTTTAAAAAAAACTATTGGCCTTGTTAACGATTCAGAAACAATTTTACAAAACCTGAAATTCCTACTAGTGCTTTGAATACCTCGAGCATTGGGAGAAACTTGGACAACATGGGTAGTCAATGTTCCATCCCTGATACTATGTAAATCTTGGCATGATAGTAGTTTCGCTGGAAGCATACCCCGGGTTTCCACAATCCTCTAGACCCAAACTCGGGCAGCTCTTTCATACACTATATCATGATGGAACAATATGCAAGGCGGGCATTAGCTGGGTTTGGGTTTTAGAGGCGTGCATGTTTTCCCTTCTGGTCTCGTCCAACTGTAAGCATGTCTGTCTGTCTGTCTGCATGTCTGTCCACTGTCTGCAGGTGGCAGTTAGAGGGGAGACGATGTGCCTCAGTGGCTTCGTGGGTATAGACATTCCACCACCACGCGGACCGTTATGGATCCTTGGCGACATATTCATCGGAGTCAAATACACCGAGTTCGATCTCGGACAGAACAGAATCGGATTTGCCGAAGCCGTCTAAGATTTTGTAAGACGACCTATAAAAAAAAAAGTCCATCTGTGTGTTTGTTTTTCCATCGATAATATCTCGAGTCTTTCATCTTGTTTTTGTACATCCAGAGTGAAAGGAATTTTGTCATGTATATTTTGAAAATGGAGTGAATGAAACTTTAAAAAAATAAAAATAAAAAGTATTGTGAAGATGCTATGTTTGTGGTTTGTTGTCTTTTAGAGGCTTCTGGTGGTAGAACAGTTGGACTCCGGAGCCAAATGTTCCAGGTTCAACTCCCGCCCTGGGGCCCCGGCATCAATGGTCGCGAAAGTTACCTTTCTGACGCGATATTGATAGGATGCAATATCTGTAGAGTGCAGTTATCATCCTTGGTCTTGTCAGTACCAGCTGGTGCTCGCAGGTTTACTGCAACATTCAGCGCTACTGATGTTGCGGCTTTCCTCCTGCCCTAAACTGACAAGTCGAGATATAAGTGAAAGAATCTTGAAAATATATTTTTTAAATAAAAAGCTATAAATATACAACATTTATTACATTTACTCGTGTCCATTACACTGGGTATGAATTGTCCATTAATAGTCCATATTCACACAAAAAATACACTCCAATTCTTCATCACTGACAATAGATGCTTTGTGGGGGGGAAATATAACACCGAAAAAAATGGCTGTCCAAATAAGAGATCAAGATTTTGCCTCCGGCTTCCAGTACAAATCTGGTTGATACATTCGGCTTTCCTTGTTTTTATTTGTTGCAAATTCTTTCAACATGTTCATAATGTCGGAGTTGTATTCTTCAGGTGTCGGCTTAGCACCTGAAAGTTGAGAGAGAGATGATGAAATAGTTCCATGTAATTAAATGAAAAATGTAAAAATAATGTACAACATAATACAGATGAATAGTATAATTTCTTCTACACTTTGTACATACCGAAGGCATGATTTAACAGTTGTAGTGTAGTCCCTGTATTTTGATTGAATTAGTACACTAGTATTACATCGCAGTTATATTTATTTTTCTGGATCTTTGCCCAGGTCAATCTAATTACACGATGAAAATGAGAACTTAATGTATATGTTTTGAAGACGGCATATTATAATTTGAACATAATCTTATTTAAACATTATAATTTGAACATAAAATCTTATTTAAACATATTATAATTTGAACATAATCTTATTTAAATAAATGCATAGAACATGACATTTTGTGTGGGTTTTATTTTCTTAAATTGAACTTGCCTGTAATCCAATAATATATTTCCCAATCATTGGTAGGTTGATTAATTAGCTTGTCATATAATTTAAGCTGTGTTTCATCAAATGAGTCTAGATGCTTGGCTGCAAAGGAACTGAAATGAAAGCAAATCATTAATGCATTAGGTCTTTGTAATAATCATTGTTAACCCTTTCCCTGCTGAATTGGTCACAGGCAATGCTCTTTTTGGCATCTTGAGCATGGAGAGTTAATCCATGGGAAGATATTTTATGTAAACATCTGCAACTACAAGTTTAATAACATTTTACTTAAATTTGAAACAATTAAATAAGTTTGAAATTTATTAGTAACTTTGTATTCAAATCTCGAAAGAATGTTTACCTCAGCAAGAGGCCATTTTCAAGCATGCCCCTTTTTCTACTCTGATACAACAGTCGAGCCCTCTTCTGCTCAGTTGCCTCCCCTTGTTTCTCGGCGTAGGGTGGGATAGGTGGCTCTATGACTGTATTCATGTCAATCGGACCTGATGATAGTACTCTACATAGTGTTGCTGGACTACGTAACACAGATTGGTATATAATCTGTAGAGAAAAAAACATTAGTAGTAGTAATAAATTATTGTTTTACGTCGCAGCGGGAATCTTTCACCCATACATGACGATTTATTTCCATTAAACATTCCGAGTAAAATATGCCAACATGGTGGAAACAACTTTATATGGGTTAGCTACGGGTTTTGTAGCTACTTCGTCTGAATTTTTACATTAATTACATGCCTTAAAAAGCTGAATGAGATCCGACCCCCCAGAATACGAAACGTTTTTGAGTACAATTTCATGCTCAACTCGAGGTTTTGTTCACAAATCTTCAGACAAAATTTGAGGTTGAGCATGAAATCGTACTCAAAACATTTCGTAACCTCAGGGCCAGATGCAATTCTTTCTGCATTCAAATAATAAGCACTGTCCATAGTTCCATGGTGCCAAATAGAAACCATAAGAAAATGAATTAGGGTACAAAATACATGTAGCTACGAAACTGGTGGCGGTGGTCCAATAGCAATATATTGATAACAATTTTAAACTATTGACTTGATAGTACAGCTATAGTGTACTGATGTACTACTGTATAACATTAAGATCCAAAGTATGGCTTGAACACAATTTCGTAATGTCATTAATTTATTTCATGTCATAGATTTCTAAGATAATGAATATATGTGGCTCAAACTCGGGAAATTTTTCAGTCCAATGATCTACCACTGTGCCAATAACAGCATGATCATTGCTGTAAATATTCAAACAACTATTTCATCATTTTCTTTGAAATTGAAAAAATACAAATATCAAATGTGGACATCAATTATCAAGACTTTATAGTTGAAGAGAGCGTAGAAACAATTGATTGGTCATTTAACCGTCTGGCATTTATATTATTTAGTCAATATTTGCAATAACTATTTAGAAACGTCATTCTAAATAGACAAACATACTAATTATGTCATTTTATATGCGCTTCTAGAAGTCCTAGCGACAGGTGCTTCGACAGTAAAATGGACAATTTATAAAGTATTGGTATATCTAAATGACAATGTAAAACACATTTTGGTATCTACTTTATGTACATTTAATGAATGACCATTTCGCAATGTACATACGGGATTGTTGTATAAATTAATCGAGTATTTGATTGCTAGAAACGACTTTCTCACAAAACCAGCCATCTTCGAAACTAGAGTTACTTGCTCTTGATAAATCGGAAACCGGTTTGAGGACACACCAGTTTTGCTTATTTTTTCCAGATCCATGCACATTTTGTTTTAATTTTATTTTGTTTATAATACAATGTTATATCATATACCTGTCATAATAGTATAAGCCTAAGATGATCTAAGGCAAAGCCTTGTGTGCTCGCGAAGATCGCTGACGTTATACTATTTAATATTAAATATAATATGACCTAAGGCAAAGCCTTGAATGCTCGAGAAGAAAGATATA
>JAUTBT010072255.1:0-13589 GCA_032361225.1 Lepetodrilus schrolli
TTGATGCCGGGCCCCCGGGGCGGGATTTGAACCTGGAACCTTGGCTCCTAAGTCCAACTGTTCTACCACTGCGCTACTACCCGCCCCGAACACACTTGTGTCCATCTCACGAATAGATTGCTTCATGAATCACTCAACTAATAAAGACACAAGTGATTACAGGTTTTAAATTAGGGTTTAGACTAGAGAGAGTTTCAAGATTCTTTCACTTAAATCACGGCTCGTCAGTTTAGGGCAGGAGGAAACCGTCGCACTGAATGTTGCAGTAAACCTGCGAGCACCTGCTGGTACTGACAGACCAAGGATGAAAACTGCATTGCCATAGTACAGACAGCGCATCCTCTCATGATCGCATCGGAAATGTAACTTTCACGAACATGGATGTCAGACCCCAAGGACGGGATTTGAACGAGGCCTCTGCCTCTGAAGTCGACCATTCTACCACATGCAAATCAAAAAGGAAAAATTCACTGACCTTAAACAACATTCTCATGAATTTGAAAAAAACACATTAACAGAGCAATTGTTAACCTTTCTTTTTGGATGGTGATATTTTGAAACAAAACATGACAACACTGACCATCATCCAAGCACTGGCAGTAGATGACAGCGCCGTAGTCGATGTAGGTGGGTATGATGGCCAAAGATGTCGACCGTGGAACAGGGTGTGGGGTGTAGAGTAGGACGTCACACTCGATCAACGGCTCTGAGTCACTAACTGATGTTGCAGTACCACCTTGCGGTGTTTTTTTCCTGGTAGAAACAGAAAATCAACATTCAATGCAGAGGTTCAACATATGTTTTGTGTCAAGTGTCAGGTGCTTCCTGGATGGGAGTAATTTGCTGTACATGGAATCATAACTCAAGACATGCATGTACTGGTGGGAATACATAGTTCTACAAGACAATTTTATTCCCAATAATGCAATATTATTTGATTCCCTGGTTTATAGATCAGCTGACATGATTTTTTTCAACTTTTATTTTTATTTTATTCAACTTTTATTTTTATTTTATTCAACTTTTATTTTTATTATATTCTGCCGACACTGTACTAGCTTTTAGAAAATGTTAATAACAAATGGTGAAGGAACATGCCGTATAAACCATGAACAACCATGAACCAGCAGGTAATGGTTGGCACAGTCGATGTCAATTTGATTGCCGACTGGTACTGTGTATAACAGTCTAATTATAACAATTTCTAGTGACAAGCAGTACTTTGAAAAGTAATTGTGCATTCAAATCTAAACAATTCATGTGTATTGGTGTTTATTCATTCATACTCCAATTAATATTAGCTTTATATTGGATCCAAATGACTGGCCAACATCAAATTCTATTTATTTATATTTTCGACCTACCGAGCCAAAATTATCCTAAAAAGATCCCTAAACCACGGAATCAAATAACAATGGACTAATTAAAACTTTTTCTGCTATATCGTTGACGTAAGGATTTTATTTGTTTAATTAAAGGAGATTTGAGTTATCTCCTCTTTTCATGAGATATCTCGCCAGTTATCATTCATTAAAAATAGCTTTAAAAAACACTGGTTTCGGGAAAAAAATGCTTCTGTTAAAGAATCACTGTTCTCGCAAAACAAAACAAAATAATAATTCTGTTAAAGAATCATTGGTTTCACACAAAAAAAAAGTATCTGCTATGTCCTTGACCTGTATGATTGACAATGATAATGGACCAATTACCTCCGACACGGGATGGCCAGACCGTTGTCCATCATCTTCTGGATGAGACTGTAGACACTGGTCCTACACGGCTCCAGAGCAGTCTCTGCCACACTCTCCTCTATCAGCAGGTCTACAGGCAGACCTTGGTCCTCGCTCTCCAACTCGCCCTGCAGTGGAATGTTGTGCACACTTCATGTATCATAGTTACCACCATGATTTCCGGGGTGTATAGGTTTTTACAATCTGAAATTTCTTATATGTTTTTACAATGAGAAATTTCAGCTTGTAAAAACCTGTATGCCCTGGAAATCACGTTTGTAACAAATTTATCCAAAATGATAATTGATGTACATACATTTAAGAATGCGAACTTGCGAATATTCATGCAGAATGTCTTTCTAACGTGCAAGTCGAGAGCGGCCACGTGAGGTCAGAACTATGACCAAACCGGGGTCTACAACTTTTGACGGGACATCTCTCAACAAATCAAATTGCTAGAATCATGGCATATTTTGGATAATCTCTTCTACGACAGTGCAATCTTGGATTAAATCCTTCATTGCATTTCATACGTCTCTCACAAAAATCTAATACTGGATAACGTACTTCATCTTCTTGACAAGCACATTCCCCTGCATAATTGGAATATTGGCTCATCACATATTGCCTTGACGACTCGATGATATTCATGCATGTAATTAAATGGTGACAAGTATTGTGAAAATTAGGATCCTTCATCCTATTCGTATTTTCCAGGCATCACAACAGACAATTGTATTTCAGCGGAAAACGAGCCCTGGGTCCGACGGTTGCAGGCCTCAACCAAGCCATGACCAGTGCAAATATATCGACCCCTAGACAAATACATCGGCGGATCCATGCCTGATTGTCAAGAAGTACTGTTATATGATATCAAGCACTGTCTTACCTCTTTCTTTATGTACAGGGTCTTCCCCTTGGCCTCTCCAGTCATGAACTCACACGCAGTGGCCGACCATTGAAGCTGGTCGGAGGATCCGGTCGACACAATGTTCGCCAGATGGCACTTGATTGCACAACAACTGAGTGCTCTCATCTTAATGTCCAGCGCTCTCAGATGTTCACTACTCATTGTCTCCACGAAACCATAGTCCACAAACAGCACCTGTAAAATTAAACATAATGGTACTTTCATACAATAATAATAATAATAATGTGAATATTTATATTGCGCCAAATCCACGCTCGAAAGCATGCTCATAGCGCTACATTATTACCCCGGTCCTTGGATCTGTGTACACTCAATTTCCTTCTCAACGTCATAACCATTGTCCACTACGCGTCATGACCATTGTTACTCGTCACTATGTCATAATTACTTATTACACACACCCATACAATGTATTTTACGTATTTCCTATAAACAACCAATCGGCAAAACTGTAGGATATACGTAGAAGATTACGCTCCATCTCCACACACCGATGTCACGCGTGTCATATATGCTTCATGGAAGAGATTACCGTTATATGTGTGGGGCTACACTAAGCTAGTACATACAAGTAAGCACCCCTCCTTGTTCAGATTTTCTGAGAACCTGCGTGAGGACAACTCTTGATGGAGACGTTTGTCGGGGCGTGGGAATTGATTCCCGAAAGAACGGAAAATGCCGCGGAATTTATGGACTATCTGGGTTGGTATATACTTTAAATGATAACATATCAATCTAAAGCTGGCGTAATTAATGAGTTAAGAAATATAATATCAATGTAAAATGTTAATGGTATAATATACGTGTGGACTGTCCAATTTAATCACGTGACCATATCGTAGGCTTATACTATAGTATTAGTCTGTGTCACAACCTGTTCTCACCAAAATACTCCTATCCAAAATATCCCCCTAGATTAGTTAAGCAAGTCTAGAGAGGAATGAATTTCAGGGGCTCCTTTCATATAAATATAATGCCAATCAATATATGTTATATATTATTGATTTACTTTAACCCTCTGAGACAAGGTGTGTCGCATATATAGATGCTATGTTTTTCTAGACTTGAAACAATAACTTTGTGATATCTATAGGAGGCTACCTAAAATCGATCCTGTAGACTACATGTCATATATAAGAGTATTTGTATCCATAGATATTTATGAAATTAAATTCTACCTGTAGGTCAAAATAACTGCGATGAAGAATAGAAAACACGGCGGCATTGTGGATTAATATCTGCCTCGTCATACTTACCATACTTCGATACCACACGTCGCGATTCCTGCCATATCCGTTCGTTAATAAGTTAAGAAGAAGATATTTGTACATGTTGTAAGTGTTTTCTCTTTTGTCTAATCCTGTTGATTTTATGTCAATAAAATAGGTTGAAATCAAACATCAAACAAACTGCATAGTATATATTGCAGCTCAATATCGTCATCATTGATGGCATATTACCACTGCGACGTAAAACAATACCTCATTCATTCATCTCAGTATGCAATGAAGAGAACTGTGTGTCAACAGGCATCTCTGAAGCCAAGCAGGAAGCGTTGAAGGATATGGTGACATACCTGACCATGTTACTTGAAGACGACGGGACCCTTAACTGTGTCCTGGAGATCAAGGGTAGGAACTACATCGAGACAATACAAATACAGAATGGCGGAACAGCCCATTACATCGGCTTCGGCGGTGCCAAAGTCACGGTAAGACGTATACATAATTAGTGGGCCACTGCAATATCTAATTCAACGAGCTAAACGTCGTGGTGAGAATCGAATTTCAGATAATAAAGGGAGCCACCACGACGTTTAGCTAGCTGAACTAAGGATGCCGTGCAGAAAGCAGAACTTGAAGAACCCATATAATACTGTATACGATTGGTACCGTATGAATAGACGGCATACGGTGCAGAAACCACAATGCCTAGTTAAAATGTCGCAGGTACATGACACACACTTGGCATTAGACGGTGGGATTTGATTGCCTGACTAATGTTCTGTTTGTAGTGTGTAACACATTGCCAGACTACGTTCTGCTCTTGACAAGGTTCGTTTGAAGAGTGCGTACGTAAGACGTGTTGACAAATGTTATTGTCAAGAATACGTCCAAACATTGGCATCATTGACATTGCCTGACCAATTTTCTGTGACAGAGTGCGTACGTTTCCTGACCAATGTTCTGTGACAGAGTGCGTACGTTTCCTGGTTAATGTCCTTTGATTAACGCTCTGCTGTAGACTACCACATTGCCTAAGTAAAAGTTGTTGACTATAATCAGACCCACCATTAAAAACTGACAGAAACCGTAAAACGTGCATATGACTACTCTACACATCTAGAGTTGGTGACTGAACATGTAAACTCTGCGTCATTCCCTATAGATCAGCTTTACAACACGTAGTATCTGTAAATGATGGACATACCAAAACATGTTGCAGATTCTACCGGTATGTTTTATGAAGCTGATCTATGGGGAATGATGTTGGTCTATGGGGAATGATGTTGATCTATGGGGAATAATGCAGATTTGACATCTCCAGTCACTACCTCTGCACAACTATTCAGATTCTTTGTAGAGGGTAGTCTGCTCATGTTTTCAGAGCGAGTTCCACCTGAGCAATGACAGTCTGTTGGACAAACACACGGAAGACGTGAATCACGATGGCCACGTCAAGAAATGGCAGGTGGTCATGAAGGTAGAGGACGGCGTTCTGATCACGGTAGGCGTATTTCATACAGACATGTACGAACTTGTTACCATAGGTGGCAAAGCATCCTCTAATACAACGACGTCATCATACCCAGTCTGTTATAAGATAAGCACAGCCACTGAATCTGGGTATTGATAATTTGAGGATGGTTTGAGGTCAGGAACAAGACCTAGTTTGTACCAATACTACATATTCCGTTTTTTTTATTTATTGAAGTGATCGTCATTGCTCTGGGATTATGTGATTAGAAGATAACAGGTTTTCCAAACATTATACAGGATGTGGGATTTTATTCTTTAATTTTTTTCAAGAGCATCACCTGAGCTCAGATATCAAATCATTGCCAAAAGTTTCAAGGGTAGTGTCGTCAAATCAGGCTGAAGGAAATCGATTAGCTTAAAAATAGTTACTAAATTTTCATTCTCATTTTTCTATGCAATGTGATAATTTCTGCATGTAATTTGTAATGTGATAATTTCTCCATTTAATTTGTAATGTGATAATTTCTGCATATAATTTGTAATGTGATCATTTCCAGATGTAGCATAATTTCTGTGCATAATGTGAGAATCTTTATATGTAATGTGATACTTTCTGTATATAATGTTGTAATGTGATACTGTCTATATGTAATGTGATAATTTCTGTATGTAATGTTGTAATGTGATAATTTCTGTGTAATGTGATACTTTCTGGATGTGATTAATTCTTAATTTCAGATATCTTCAAAGGATGATGTTTGGATGTTAACCAGAATGAAGAGGATGGAGCATTAAAGTTACCCGTACTGTGCTAACATTAAACTAATGGTTCAACCGGACTCATCCGGGGCAACTGCAACTAATCTCTTTTCATTAATCCACAATACATCCCCCAGATCACATTATTAGGCATGATTTGGTTGGTTGGTTGATTTAGAATTTAAAGGCACTTTCAAGATTTGTTCACTCACATCATGGCTTGCATGCATATGTACTGCTTGTACTAGTCTGGATTGCCAAGTTTTTATAGTGCTAGCTCACTTGGAGGTATATCATGCCGCAGATAGAACATGAATACCCCACTCAGACACAGTATACCGACTCTGAGCTGACCAGTCCTTGCTTTATCCCTTTAATGCTGTGCGCCAAGCAGGGGAACAAGTACCATCTTTTAACATCTTTTGCTATGACGCGACTGGGGATCGAACTCGCGACCTTCCGCACTCCGGCCCGACGCTCGAACCATTACGCCACGAAGCCATCCGAGTCATTAATTAAATGCATTACTACTGAATAACTTCTAACAGCAAAGTGGTGATGCCATTTCTCGCACTCATGGGGATAGCCTCGTTTTGGTACGATCTATTTATATAGAGGGGTCACATGAATAAATATTAAGAAAGGCCAATTGCTGTTTGCCTACCCTGCGCCCTCAAGACTTCCAGTGCATCATGGGTAACAATGGTGGACAGGAACTGGAAGTAACCGCGCTGTAGGAGCTTCTTCTCCTCGGCTACTTCCTGGTCGCGCTCGTCAGCCGGAGATGCCAGCACCTGGTAGATCGTTGTCACAAATGGCATGAACACCTCGCTCAGGAACGGACCGATAGCAGACTAGAGAAATGGGGGGAAAACATAATATTAGAATACATTTTGAACAATCCAGCCAAATTGAAAGGAGAAAAAATAATCTCCTGTACTTTCTATTTCTGTGAGATACTTACGATAAAACACTCAAATAGTCCCTTCTCAATTCCCTGGAACAGCCATTATTGCACCCATCTTCCTGTCTCGTTGTCATGATTTCTTTTGTTCTAAGTGTAGGTGTATATCCCGATACAGGCCCTGGGTAGACGGCATTCTAGAGTGCCACCTTGCGTCGTACAGCTGGGGCAGGCCTCTCAGCTGGAACAGCGAGCTGTCCCTGCAGTGTTCATTCCCATGGGTGAGAAGTCACGCCTGCAAACGGGTCACCTGATGTCCTCCATGTACGGCCCACAGTGCAAACCCTGCTGGGTCCAGGAACCAGAGACCAAACCCATGATACACTGCGGAGCAATCCCTCCCCAGATGAGGCAGAACCTTTACCCGACGAGGGGAATCACATTTGTCAAAGGACCGGCTTTCGCCAGTACCAGGGCCTAGGCATCTTGCCTACACATGATCTAACTCGGCTTGGGACATGTACGACCCCATCCCTGCAAAGCCTATGAATTCCCGGCACATTGAGATCAAAGGGCTATTCCCCGATTTAGTTACAGACCACCTGTTACACATCATGGCTTGCATGCATATGTACTGCTTGTACTAGTTTTTTTTATATCGTGCCGCAGATCGAACATGGATACCCCACTCAGAAACAGTATACTGAATCTGACCAGTCCGTGCTTTATCTCTTTAATGCTGAGCGCCAAGCAGGGGAACAACCAACAAGTACTATCTTTAAACGTCTTTTAGTATGACGCGATCGGGCATCGAACCCACGACCTCCCGCACTCGGGCCGACCTCATAAGGAGACCCTACCCCATCTAACTGTGTCAGAGGGGAGGATCGAATCCCCGTGGAGGAGATGGACGTGCGGTGTAAAGTTCTGTGAATTCGCTTCTGCCGTGCCATGAACACTGTTTCCCAGACAGACTCTCCCCACGAGGAACACACTTCAAGGGCTTCTCCTGAGAGCCTGAGGTTCGAAATTAACGTCGGTCCTTCAATCTGTGACCGACTCATTTGATGTCGGGCCGACAAGAAAATGAACTTACTGGTATATCGAATATATTTCTGCAGGTCATCATTTCCGCATGAACAATAAATCACACAAAGTACAATTTCATTTGTTACATTTAAATTACACTCCAGAGTTAGTTGAGTTACAGTACTAACGTACAGACAGCGCATCCTATCAATATCGCGTCAGAAAGGTAACTTTTGCGAACATTGATGCCGGGCCCCCAGGCGGGATTGGAACATGGAAACTTTGCCTCTGAAGTCCAATGTTCTACCACTGCGCTACAACCCGCCCCATCAGAAAGGTAACTTCCATGAACAAAAATAATTGGGGTTTAGAGTCGCTTTCAAGAATCTTTCACTTATATCATGACTTGTCAGTTTAGGGCAGGAGGAACCAACTGTTCGACCACTGCGCTACCACCCGCCCCCCATGAACACCTAGTGTAATCCCTAACTACCTTGAACTTCATGATGAGCTGGTTCATCAGCGGGATGAAGTCGTACAGCTCCCGGGCTTCAGGCTGCTGAAGCAGGTTGTCCAGCGCCACGGGGATGAAGGGGAGGATCTCATCCTCCAGGCACACCACCATGCGGTGCAAGTACTGCCGCACGCCCATGTGGATCAACTGCCGGTGGTGTGGCGTCTTCAGCGCCCCCAGAAACAGCTTCAGCAGCTGGGTAAACACGTCCACACAGCTGCTCTGCTTCATCGTCTGCTGGCTGGAGAAGCCCTTGCTGGCACGACTGGAGGGACAGAGGAAGGACATCAGTTGTATTCTGATAGTTTGTTCAAACATAATTTATTCACAATAGATTGTGTTGGTTGGTTGATTTGGGGTTTAAAGCCACTTTCAAGTTTTTTTCACTCACATCATGGCTTGCATGCTTATGTACTGCTTGTATTAGTTTGGATTTCCACCAGTTTTTATAGTGCTAGCTCACTTGGAAGTATACCATGCCGCAGATAGAACATGAATACCCCACTCAGACACAGTATACGGACTCCGAGCCGACCAGTCCTTGCTTTACCCCTTTAATGCTGAGCGGCAGGCAGGGGAACAACAAGTACCATATTTTAACGTCTTTTGGTACGACGCGACCTTCCGCACTCCGAGCCAACGCTCTTAACTATTCACAATAGAAATGGTCAAGAATTAGGGAAAGATTTAGGGAAAACACGCTCCTGAAATATTTACATTGTATACATTTCTATAAAATAAAATAACAGAAGATAATATGTACAAAAGGGGGAAAGAAATATATACACTTATATCACGACTTGTCAATATCGTGTCAGAAAGGTAACTTTTGCGAACATTGATGCCGGGCCCCTGGGGCGGGATTTGAACCGGGAATCTTTGGCTCCAAAGTCCAACTGTTCTACCACTGCGCTACCACCCGCACCCGACTATTTATGTAAATATCGGACTATTTTCTGTAGAGCTCACCTTGCTAGGGACATGGCACTAGCCACACACTTTGCGTACGACAATCTCCGCTGCTCGTTCGATTCCACAAAAAGCTTGCCGAGTAGAGTCTCAAATTTGCTTGCGATTGGTGACAAGAGATTCTTCATCAACACTTGTTTCTTCTGTAAGTTGTGAAGCAAATAGCACGTGAAAATAAATATAAAAATGGCATGTGAAAATACATATAAAAATGGCATTTTCTCATGACATATCATTTCATCCCATCAACTGGTACAAATCCATGTTTGGCCTCTAAAAAGGCACGTTGAAAGCATATCCTACTAAAAAAGCAGCAGACTGGCAAAAAGTCCTCTAGTTTTTGAGAAGGGGCAACTGGTGTTAGAACATTTCTCATTCTAACATAGTACGGTGTGAGATCAAAGGCACCGCCAATACTTTAAGGTTGGTAAAGTGCAGTTGGCAAAATGCCAATGATGTCAGGTGCCCTTACTTTTAACCCCTAGTTAGGACTGCACTGTATTACACAAGTGAAACATCCGAATATCCAGCGAGGTTGATTTAGCAGACGGGTTTCCTGTCAAATGATGTCTACCCTACTTATCTCCCCTGCTTGTATGTTACAAAATGGCGGACCTGGCCCCGAGATTACGAAACTTTTTGAGTACGATTTCATGCTCAAGCTCAAATTTTATATAAGGATTTGTGAACAATATTTTTATGAAATCTAAATACCTACAGTGCCACCTACAGGTGACAACACTGACCTCTGGTGGCAGGTTGCTTGAGACAATGAGGATGCCAGCAGACTCGTATGTGAACAGCTGGTCATCGTCCGACAACGCGTGCTGGTAGCCATTGTCCGGTGTGTTGAGTGTCAACAGGTCCTGCATCCTTTTTAGGACGTCCTCCAGGTACGGCTGCATGTGTCCTCTACAACAAAACATCACCACATATACGGCTGCATGTGTCCTCTACAACAAAACACCATCATAGATCTTGTATACAGCAACACATCATGCATGAAAGAACTGACGTGTAAAATTAGGGGTTTAGATCCGCTTTGAATGAGGACATCTGTATGGCGTTCTCAGATGAAGGAAATTTATTCCACCAAGCAGGAACTCCAATATTTAATATTGCAGAACTGTCACCATTGTAGCAACTGAATACTACAATGGTAATTTAATCCTGCAGAATTTATGGGTTAAACTCCTTGTGTAAGGTGAAGTTTGGCCCTAATTCAATCAAACTGTCAGGTCACATGACAGTGCAAGCACACGTGCTGTCAGTATTCAAAGTGAGTTCATGGAGATGTAACCAGTAACCAGTAACCAGTCACCAGTAACAAGTAACCAGTAACCATGAGACCTAAAGGTCACATTTCAGGGTAGACACCGATAAAGGAGTTTTAACATCGCTGTGGGAATCTTTCACCCATTTTTGACGATGTATCTAGACGATAAAAAAGTATCTAGACGGTAAGTCTCACGAGATCTGCATTACATAACTACCTCATAAGGCTCAAGTCTCCACCTGTACAGATGGTAAGGCAGTCCAACGAGACCTGTGTATAATCTATTGCATTAACTATATAATATGTGCTTTGACATGCTCGTATTCGAAACTTCGAGCTGGCTTATGGCCTATGGGTTTTATATTAATGTCTTACTTCAAGCCTTTGATGAATCTAGAGAAGAGATACGATGTCCTGCTCCGAACTTTGGGCGACCGATTCCGAAAGCCTCTTTCATCTAGGAATGCCATCTACATAGAACAAAAGTAATGTTCACATAAGTCATTTATCACACAAGACATTTATCAAGATAATCTACCAAATAGGGGTGTCAATGCATTTCATGCCAAACTACAGGCTGTTTTGGAATGCCGCGTGGTGCGATTTCTGAAAATCCTTTCCCGGCAAGTGGTTTCAAACCGGCTTCGGTGTGAACTCAGCATAAGTTTGTACTGTAAAGACAGCCGGCCTCACTTGCATTGTACACTTATTTAGCATTATATTTGGAAATTATAGTCCAATTTCACAATGTTAAAATTTTTAAATAACTATTTCTCATTTTTAGAGATTTTTCATTTAAAATTTTTGTATTTTTCTTTTTAAATGGGGGTTTAGAGTCGCTTTCAAGATTCTTTCACTTATATCATGACTTGTCAGTTTAGGGCAGGAGGAAACCTGCAACATCCGTAGCGCTGAATGTTGCAGTAAACCTGCGAGCATCGGCTGGTACTGACAAGACCAAGGATGATAACTGCATTGGCACTCTACAGACATCGCATCCTATCAATATCGCGTCAGAAAGGTAACTTTCGCGAGTCATGTTATCACTAAATATAGGTTTAGATAGGAGCCCATTTTGAAACTCAAAATTGCCACCATATAGTGTAATTATTATTTTTATATAGTGGTAATACTAAGGTAGGAACTACAATTATAGATTTTGTTATTTCACAAGCTGAATAAAGATCTATGATTAGAAGGCTGAAAATTGGGTTCCAGAGGATATATCACCAATACGCAACAATGGAATGCACACAAAGTTTAGTTTCTCCTAGGACATGGTTCCATGGGATCTAACTCACCAAGGTTTCGGGTATTTGGTTGGGCTCGCAGCTGAAGAATCTGTCGTATCGGACGATGGTTTCAAAGAACTGGAGTTGAACCATGGCGTGATCACAACAACTAACTCGACTGGAGATCAACTGTCAATAAATAGACAATGGTTAAGAATTTATACACTGTTATTAAATAGTAACGGATTGCCTGGTCGCGTGGCTTAAGCCCATTTTATTATGTAATCGCGACATGCTGGATTAACCCCCTCCCTGCTGGTTTAGGCACTGGCACTGCTCTTTAGGGCATCTGCGGTTGCCTCCAACATGGAGAGGGTTGAAGCAACAAACTTGCTATAAACATTTTAAATGGTGGTGCCTGGCCTGTGGTACTTATTTTTAGAAAAATCATGTGGAAGAAGTGAGCTTTCATATGACACAAGACATGTCTTTAATGTTGTCATGTTATTGAGATATCACAAACGAAAAAACATGAATTTTCTAAAAGATTATAAACATTCAATAAGCGGTGGCCATCTTGGATTAATAAAAGTCAAGATTCCAAATATTTTGCATTCCATTATAATCAACAAGCTCTCCACTATCTAATACTAAATTAATCATTGTTAGCTCACATATTATTCTCTTAAAGGTCCATTCAATGCCTAGACTAGTCACCTCATTTTTCATTGGTGGCCATCTTGTTTAATGCTAATTCGCAGGCTTAACTGAAATGTCTAGGAAACAGAACTATGTAGAGGACGTGTAACAGAAACAATTGATACCAGTCTGGTTTTGCCATCCCAGGTGGTAGTCAAATCCTAAAATATCCGCCCTAGCCGAAGGACAATGTTTTTCGTGAAATTTCACTCTGGACATATTTTCCGTAATCAATCATATTCTCTAAATATACATACACACTGTCCAAAATTACTAAATCATGTTGATGTGGAGGTTTTGACAAAAGTGCTGGGCATTTTACATCCATCACACGTCAACGCTTGTTGCTATGGCAGCAGGCGACACTAGCACAGTAAAGTGCGATAGTAATTTGATGCCGCTTCATGTAATTATCTGGGTCCTGTTCCACAGTACGATCATAACATCACGAGTCGTAACATCACGAGTCATAACTCCTATACATTAACAAGCTACGTTCTCTCTATGGAACAGGACCCAGGAGATTAATCACTGAGGCAGCCCAGAGATTTTTCTATCTACATCACAGTTACCTACCAATCTCATCATTTCTTGCAAGGCCGAGGCTTTTGATGGATTTCCGCTAAAATGTTGTCCCTGCGACGCCTGGGAACCAAAATAGTTTGAATACAGAACATGTGAGACGCAGTCAGGTGGACGAAATGCTTTATTTAAATTTTTTATTTTTTTTTAAATTGGGGTTTGGAGCCGTTCAATATTCTTTCACTCACATCACGACTTGTCAGTTTAGGGCAGGAGGAAACCCGCAACATCCATAGCGCTGAATGTTGCAGTAAACCTGTGAGCA
>JAUTBT010072266.1:0-13588 GCA_032361225.1 Lepetodrilus schrolli
TATATATATATAAAGGATTGCTCCGTGTTCTCAAACAAATCAAATTTCAAAGCATCCCGTGAGGACCAGGGTGATCAGAAAGTTGAACGTAATGGAAACACATGGGAAACATAAAAACATATGATTGATACCTAAAACGAAATTAGAAGGTGTTCTGCACGACTCGAACATCTCCCAAATGATCTATCGCACCACAATTGGCGTAATTAGTACAATGCACAGGAGACGTGAAAAGAAAAATGCAATCAACTGAAGGACGAGAATCGTCACGATTGTCTTTGTGTTTTACCGTGTACATTATTTAAGTTAGGTTCTTAAACATAAAACTCGGACAAGTAACGCGATTACTCCCAGTAGAGTTTGTCGTAAGAGCAAACCCACAAATTATCATGGCTAAATTGGCAAGCATGACGTTGTTAAAAATATATATATATATTTTTTTAAATATATCCAGAACGGGAAATCAATCGTGAAAGAAGATGATGTTCTTGTTATGTAATTCATCGGTTAGTTGTACAAAATTCTCTTTTCTATTTGAAACACGATAAAGGTCATTTGTTTTTCTTATTTTCAGTAGTGAATACATCTCGTTGGCCTTGCTTTGAATGATAAAATATCTAGAGCATTAAACACCGATGCGCGAAATAAGAAAAGGAATAACCACCGTTAACCATGGGGCATTAAACGCATAAAATCACGGTTTGTTGACATAATTCATGGTCAAACGTATTTACCTGAAAGTACATTTGATTTTTCTACAAATTGGGCAATACTCTACATTTTCCTATGTCTGATTGATTTTCAATATTTTAATTTTAATTTTTAATCTCGCGACAAGTTTATCAAGTTTAACAGGTATTAAGTTTGGACTTTAAAAAAAGACAATGCAGTATGAATATTTTTTTCCGAATGATTATCCTTTCCTGATTCTCTTGGGAAATACGAAAATTACTGACATGTAACAAATATTCGTTCTGATCAATGTATTCTCATCCTTGGAACCTTTTAAAACAATATTTTTTATTCTCCCCAAAGATTTTGTTTTGCAATCAGGAGGCCATCACACCCATCGAACCAAAACAGAGAAGCGAACCCAGACTGCTTGGGTTTCGTAATTCCAATGCTTTTTCCGCGTAACTAAAAACGTGTTTTCAGAATAAAACTGACAGACGAAAGATAGGGACAATTTAACAATTTCCAAATCGTAGTCCCATATGATCTGGTAAATTGTTATCTATCGAACCGGATAATGAGACTGGTTCGAATCCATAAGTTACATAACCATGAATTAATGACGAATGAGAACATTATCCGTAACACAGAGGTTAGATTACGTTTTGTATTTTTTATTTTTTTTAAAATTGTTGTTTTGTTTATCACTTACTAAATGAATGACATTTTAAAGTAGCAAGGTCATATTTATCTTTGTCTGCACTGTTTCACATTTTATCTTCTATGCATAATATCATAAAACACTTAATAATAATATTACAATATTACTAAGGAAGAAAAAAACCCACTTTAGGCAACACAAATTATGTCTCTTTTGTATAATCTGTCGTATGTCGCTATAGGATGCTAAATAACTATAAGAAAACCACTAGACGTGTTTATTAACCAGTATTGATAGAAACATATAAAATAATGAATACAGTAAAACCAAAGGACCGCAATGATTGCAATACGATGCCAAATTCAGTAATTAACCAGCTGTTCACATACAATGCAATGCTGTGTGGATTCGCGTCAATCTAATTGGAAATTGTAAGATGAACGTATAATCTCCAACCTATCTGATTCTTGGGACGCTTCTAAGACCTGACAACTGTGAAATTGGAATAACAAGCAAATCTAAAATTGAAAGAATTGTAACGGTTTATTAATGCACACGTTTTCAGTACCCATCAACGAAAAAAGAAACTGTTACACTTGAAATGTTGTTAAACCTAGTTCAATTTACATCACATTTTTACATTCCAATTTAGTTCAAATAATCATGGAAAAAAACCACCAATTTATTGGTCAATTTCCCCCACAGTAGAGGAAAGATGTAGTGTAAATTAAGTTTGCCCTTCGAAGTTCAATTTCAATCGGGATTTGAAATCTCTTTCCGTGGCCCTTTGATCTTGACCATGTTGATGGGCAAGTTTTACATTCATGAAAACACCGGTGTTCGTATGGCGAATGAATGGTTAGAATATCGACCCTTATTATTATTATTTTTAAATAGAGAAAAAGATTGAAAAGAAAGTATAAGATGTCGCTGGTCTTTCCACGCACTCGTAATGCCTCGTTTATGGACAGGGTGTAATTCATAGCCGTCAATCACACGGATTATGAGATTTCACGAAGTGTCAAATATCGTGAACGTTGTCACGTGGAACATATCAAGTCAGAGCCGATAGCTCATCGTAGTAGAAACTTCAAACGATATCTTGCAAGAGTGGCCTTTGATAGTTAAATATAAAACCTAAAAATAAAATCGCCAAAGATGACCCAAGAATCTGGATTTTCATGAACTGACAGCGTAATTTGTAATAGCAGTCCGATGAAATCCATCGACGGGTAAAACGTTTGATTACGATCGTAGAGTTTAAACATTAAACGACAGGATCGACTTATCGACTTTCGACCATAAGCTATTCTAAATCGTACAGTTATACGTAATCAATCAAAACGTAGGAATATTTCCGACGTAGTGTTGATTTCTCATTGCTAACTGGTCCGTGAAGATCACGCGCTACTGATTAGCGTATAAAAGAGGCGTTAGTGGATCTGATTTGAGGATGATTGAATACATGTTGTTTTGTTCTGTAACAGTTGTTGTATTTTACAGTGAAAATAAGTTGTATATGAACTTTGTTTCTTCTTCTTTTTATTATTATTATTTAATTTATTTTAATTTTATGTTGTATCTTTATGTTTCCACACACAACATGACCAGAGCGTCAATATTTACTTGTTTATTATTGCACCTCGTCTCAGTTGACTGGACTATCACTCAAATATAATATGACCAATGAAGGATACGCCCACAGTTATACAAAAAGGCAGTGTATATTTCAGTATTTCACAAATAGGTGATGGAATGTATTATATACAAATATGACCCTGCAAAAAAGCCAACTTACATATGCATTCACTATTTAAAAAATAAACAAGAATAATACTAATAAAATGCAAATATTAGTAATATTTACAGAAAGTTTACTTTTGAAAGCGTGTTCAATGTCGGACTGTAAATTATCATTTCGATTCTTATATATATAAGTTTTTTAAATAATATTTTTATAGTTTTTAATGGTCAGTATTAATCCCAGGTTTTACATAGATCTACTCTATTATGTCTATAATAGAAATTATTTTCCGACAGTAATGGAATGCTGTACCCTGTGGACACCATGCATGTAGTGGTAGAGCCCATGCATTTAATATTGTAATATAGAATAAATACATAATCGTATCACAGTCAGGATTGCTTCTCATGCAGTGTCCAGTTTAGTGTTAATTAACCCTCTCACTGCAGTGGGCAACAGCAGATGCACTATCCTTTATTTTTTACATTATATTTATAAAACAAAACACTATCTTTATTTTTATTAAGTTTTCTAGTGAGTTTTTAAGAAGTAAATCTCACTATATTTCTATATTGTATTAATCTCCTCGGTGAGGCATCGCATTTGAGCTCCAACAGATAGAAGGTTAAATTCACACATATTTAAAGCTACAATGACTGGAAATTTGTATTTCCAACATATTCAAACAAGGCATTGCTTACATCTCATTTGATATTGAGATGACAATATTACATCAGCTATCTAATGTATTATAGACACAAGGATATGAATTAATTTTATATATTGAAAACCTACTTTCTGGTACATAGGTCTAAATATAACCGCTATTTTTTGGTCTTCACAATTCCCCAATGTTTGCTATATTTCCAGTCCAAGGGACATGTATGCGCAGCCTGAGTAAAGAGGATAAATGTTTTTTGAAAAATCCAATTCATCCCATAGAAGATGCAATGCTACTTGTCATGATTACAAGCTGCCATTTTTGAGAAAAGCAGACAATGTATTTGTTCCAATGCCTGGCATACATACATGTAGATCTAGATAAACCAACATCAGTCAAAATATAATACTAGCATCTTAGAAATTCAATGTTGAAACAATTCAATATTAAATAATAATAATATTTTGCTCTCTTTGGATGATAAAGTAAACTAGACTTTCATAATAATAATAATAATAATAATAATAATAGTAATGTATTTAGATAGTGCTTAATATCCATCCGATAATAAAATGTATGGGGTTTTTTAAACATTCATTTTGTAATGAAAGTTAACATTATGCCAGACAAAGGAGTTGATTGCATTACATGGGGAATTGGGAAATTATACATTTATATAAAACTATCTTTCTATTTTAAATTTAAATTATTTTTTTTATTGGGGCTTTAAGTCGCTTTCAATATTCTTTCACTTATATCACGACTTGTCAGTTTAGGGCAGAAGGAAACCCGCAACATCCGTAGAGCTGAATGTTGCAGTAAACATGCGAGCATCGGCTGGTACTGACAAGACCAAGGATGATAACTGCATTGCCACTCTACAGACATCGCATCCTATCAATATCGCGTCAGAAAGGTATCTTTCGTGAACATTGATGCCGGGAACCTGCAACCTTGGCTCCAAAGTCCAACTGTTCTACCACTGTGCTACCTCCCGCCCCCTTTCTTTCTAGAATGTTTCGAGAAAATATTAGCACACCCTGCAATTAAAACCATCAATATCACCAGACCAAATTTAATTGCTTTTTTCTTTTGATATCTGTTGATCACCTTTTAAGGAAAACTGGGGGGGAAAAAGTAATGATTTTCTGTAACACAAGTAAATGATTTGGTCTGGCCTAAAGTCATAATATATAATTTAGGTTAAATAATGCACTTAATATGATGCTGCCAAACAATAACATCATGACAGAATCAAATATCATCATGACACAATTTAATATCATCACGACAGAATTCATATCATGGAAGAATTTATATAACCATGACAGAATTCATATCATGACAGAATTTAATATCATCATGACATAATTTAATATCAATATGACATAATTCATATCATCATGACATAATTTAATATCATCATGACATAACTGAATACCATCATGACCAAATTTAATGTCATCATGACAGAATTCATATCATCATGACAAAATGTAATACTTCATAATGTAATTATGTATTAACATGGTTACTATACAACAATTGTAGATGAGTAGTTCTTAGTAAATAACAATGAACTTTGGTAATAATGTACACAACAACACTTTACAAAAGTACAAAATATAATACAAGTTATATGCACTTCCAAATATGGAAATTATTTCTAATTTTATTTAAATAGTTCAGTTCATTTAAAACTAAACTAATTATACACTGTACAAAAAAAATTATCTCATAATATGTAGAAGTCATTGAAAAATATGTTGTATATGTCAACACTTTAATCCATTCATGTCTCTATGTATTAACTTTCTATTTCCATATTATTTTTTTTAAAAGGGAAAGAAAAGTGACAGAAAAAACACACTAATAATTTGATTGTCACAACAAATATTTTGAAATATGCATATAAAGATATCTTGTTCAGTATTAACTTGGACCTGTCAATTTCATAGAAACTAACATCCAGTAATGCCATTGTTCTTCCAGGAGACTGCAGATGCAAGATTGCAATTAACTCAGCAGAAAGAGGGTTAAAAATACAATTAATATTTATACGAATAAAAGTTATTTTAATGTAATACTATCTGCATTGTGCGTAGGCCAGACCCATAAATTATGCAACTCATACTAAACTGAAGGTTTTGTTCACAAATCCCCATAAAATTTGAGCTTGAACATGAAAACATAGTTTCGTAATGTTGCACTGAGATTATGGTGGTCGTATATGTCAAAATGTACATATGATATAAAATGGATATGCAGACATGCCAAAAGATATTTGTAATTTCAGCGGAAAACGAGCCCGGTGGGAGCCCCCCCCAAGACATGTCAAGAGCAAATAAATCGACCCCTCGACAAATAAATCTGCGGAATATTGCCATGCCCGGATATGGAACCACTGGAATGGTTTGGCATCAACAATGATGATGAAAAGTGCCGGTTCTTGGTAAACAGCTGGTATTGTTTGTCAATATTAAACCTGAAGAAAAACCAGAATAGCATAGCCATTGTTTGGCCATCTTCCTGCCGGTGGTAATCAGAAATACGTCATCGAGAACATTTCTTATATTTAGCCGGAAAGGAGGTAGTTAAAATGTAAAATGATGTGAAAACGTTGTCTTATTCGAAATACATTTGAATGGACAATAATATGTGTAAGTAATGAAACTGAATTGCATGAAGAAATTCGGTGGTTTTGTCTCACATGGTGATAATATCTCCTACATGGCGATAATATCTCCTACATGGTGATAATAGCTCCTACATGGTGATAATATCTCCTACATGGTGAAATAAAGTTAAAAGTCTTTTGCTACATCTTCAAAGTTGATCTCGATGGCGAAGTTTTCCCGAAATACATGCCAGACCTTTTTCTTGTGAGGATTGTCAATCTCGCTTCGAACCATGCGTAGCCTGAAAATTAGAAGCATCATGAGTTAGGAAAGTACGGAAAACGATTTAAATGATATAATAATAATAATAATAATAATAATGGGTATTTTTAACGTGCTAGCCTCCATGCATAAGGTGCATGCTCAAAGCGCTACAATATATCAATATATCTTTATGCTGGGATGACGAATATCTGTTACAGTAATTTTCACTAATGAACAAAGCCCTTGTTCCACATAACGATCGTAGCGCTACGAGAGTCGTAAGTCTTATACGCAAACATGGAGTTACGACTCTCATAGCGTTACGATCATTCTGTGGAATGGGGACCAGATCTGCATTCAATAACTATAAATGGTCAAATTCCATGAACACTCACAAATACCTGTGAATTCTTACAGTGGTGACCGACACCAGATGCAAACTAAGCAATGAGTTCAATATCGGCAAATCACTTGCCACGATTGCTATTGAACTTAATTTCTTGATCATTCAGTTATTAATTACAGTTATTGAATATGTAAAACATATCCATTATTTTTTTTAAAAACAACTCACTTGTGATCTTCTATAAATGACGTGTTAAACCAAAAGTAAAATGGACACTTGTCATAACCGTTTGGTACTCGTGGCTGAAACAGTGAAACACGATTTTCCTATCAACGAGGAAAAACATTTCATAAAAACAAACTCACATACACTTGTAGGAAATTATATCTTTTATGAGAACAATCTGCGACAATAAGAACTCTGATGATAACAAAACAAGAGTGAAACTTTGTAGCAAGGGAGGTAACTCCATGGGCAACTCACATTTGAGGAATGGAACATGACCTTGATGTCACCTTCAAGACGGGGGCTGTTCTCCAGATTCATAACAATGCTGTCATTGTCTGTGTACTTCATCACCTGACAGGAAGGAAAAGCAATGATTAGGATTAGGCTGGAAAAAAGTACGGTCAGTTTGAGTTGTATACTCTCAAGGGAGTCGAGATGGGAACTGTGCACACTGATCCCTATCAACTGGGGTAATTATGTAATGTTTTGAGGTTTGATCTAGCACATCTTATTATTATTATTATCATTATTAATGTTACTGTTATTATTATTGTTATTATTATTATTATTATCGTTATTAATGTTATTATTATTATTATCATTATTAATGTTGTTATTATTGTTATTATTATCATTATTAATGTTGTTATTATTGTTATCATTATCATTATTAATGTTATTGTTATTATTATTATCATTATTAATGTTATTTTAAAAATTATTATTGTTATTATTATTGTTATTATTATCATTATTATATTATCATTATATTATATTATTATCATCATTATTGAAGTTTGATATGGGACCATTACAAACATAGAGGATGAACTGTTAATAAAAGGTAATGTCATTTAAAAGAGGCATTATCACTCATGTTGCTAACAATGTCCTATAAAATAGCCAACATCACATTTAATATAATACTTTATGTGATATCTCCACCCGAGATCACTTCCAAAAAACAACATCTTTCATGATGGCAAATTAATAGAAAATAGACATCATGTATTTCTATACTGGTTGTGAAAAGAAAGTACATTGATAAATTTGTGATGTCACACTGACCTGGCAATTGACCCCCGTTTCTAAGTTGCACTCGTAAATTAACAAACTATCGGCTCGGATGTCCATTGACAGATCACTTCCATCTCCATTACCAACACCTGGAATAAAGTATTACATCCAGATGACAATAGTACAATGTTTTGACAGAAAACATCATAAATAAACAAGTACTAATTTATTGCTTAACCCTCTCCATGCTGGATTAGACACAAGCACTGCTCTTTAGGGCATCTCCAGTTGCCTCCAGCATAATATTGCAGAAAGAATATTTCTATCCTACGTGACAACAAATAAACACATTTCTGCTTGATGTATCCTCAATACGATTAAAGCATAATTATTTCATTGCTTTAATAGTCATACAAATGAACACACATTTCCATGGTATTTAATAACATTGCATATTACATATATCTCAGAAGTATAGTCAGTTAACGGTTTTTAGCCTCGAGATTACAAAACATTTTAAGCACGATTTCATGCTCAAGCTCAAATTGTATTAGAGATTTGTGAATAATACTTTTTTAAATTATAATAGTACTCAAATATTTTCGTAATCTCGGGGCATGATGTATCAGAATGCATACTTGCTATGCCTTCAATTTTGACTGACGTAATCTTCATGTATTTCTTCGGAGGCAACTGTCGATTGTCATTCTTTATTTTCTCGTAATAGTCAACATATCGACTCTGAAAACGAGAGAACAAATTCATATAGCATTTACAATAATTTAATATGAATATTTTATTTAATATGAATATAATTACTACAACATTAATGATGTACACATATTATTTGGCATCTATCATAGTTAGATGTGTGCTGGGTTTGGGGCCGCTTTCAAGATTAATTTACTCATATCATGTAGTGTCAGTTTATGGTAGGAGGAAACCTGCAACATCTGTAGCACTGTTGCAGTAAACCTGCAAGCACAAGCTGTAAGGTTGATAACTGCATTGACAGTACAACAAGTACATCCTATCATGACTGCATTAGAATAATGACTTGTCACCCTTTGTATTTAGTCACAGTGCTAGCATTCGTCAAAACCCCAACCCGAATCCAAAACCAAAAATAGCCAACAGTATGAATACACCTAGACTACCCATAGTCTCAGAGGGTGATCTCCAGAAATCTAGACTAGAGCATAACTGCTCTATGGGAATATTTTGAATAGTTATATTTGGGTGAGAACAAGGTGTGATACAGACTAGAATACACCTTTAAATTTAAGTAACACAAGATCAACAAGCTATACCTGACTTGGTGTCTCTACGCCTTGAAATGCTTTGCCCACGCTCAAATCTGTCCGTCTGTCTCCAAAGTATGTCAAACTTTGCTGAAATAAATAAAAATAAAATGAAATTTTCAATAATTTCCATTAATATTTAATCATGCATCTATTTCCATCAAAACGTTGGTCAACAGGCCTCTGTTCCACAGAACGATCGTGGCTCTAGGAGTCATGACCTCTATGTTAGCATCTAGGAGTTAGACTCTCATAGCATATAGCATATGATCATTCCGTGGAACAGGCCCCAGATTACTTTACGGTGTGGCTGTAATTGGCCATGGGAGACAACCATGCCTAAAACATTTGAACCAGAGCTGAAATGTTACAATTTATCTCCCTTTGTATGGAGGCGAAAGATAATTTTATTGGTCATCCTTGGAACTTGTTTAAAGGATTATGTCAACTCACTATGTCAAATGCTGCATTTAGTACATGTAAACAAAGGGAAATAACTTTGTCACAAGTCACTTATCAGCTATTGAAGATAAATCAATCATTTGTGAAATGCGTACTTTTTAAGAAAAGTGAATTAATGGTCACTGATTCATTAATGCATAAAAAAACCCACCTATTACAAAAGTATTATATATTTTGGGCAAAATGAGTTTACCCATCAAGACCCACGAGCGAAACTGACTAAACTACAAATAAAAATACTTAATTGTTCTCTGTGATAAACAGACATTCCATCCCATAACATCTATCTCCACATGCGGAATATGATCACAGTGGTGATTTCACCTGGCCTCTATACAGGATTTGACCTCTGGACAGGATTTGACCTCTGAACATGATTTGACCCCTGAACAGGATTTGACCCCTGAACAGGATTTGACCTCAGGTCATGAGGACCTCTAAGCTGAGAAGCTCCGACTGTCATACCAGCGTGGGGCTGGATTGACGGCAAAGGGGTCGGTTTTCTAAAACTGGGACGAGCACAGTTGGTCAAGTGTGCAATCGGCATAAGTGAAATATATTACATGCATTCGCACATACATTGATATCATTTGATAGAGTGTCCATTTATCTATCTAAACTGCACTTACTTTTTAACTTTTTAATGTAGGATAATGACAGATTGGACTCTCGAAGAGGATGTGGTATCAACAGCTGATGAACATTCAATGTCTTGAATCTATCTTTAACACAAGCGAGTATCCAGCCAATCAGAGTGCACCATACAAATGCCGCTGTCAAACTCCTTACAGCGTCATCCACTGAGTGTATGACCACTGCCTTCAGTCGGATGAGGCTGTAAGGAGTTTGACAATGGCATTTGTGTGGCACACTCTGATTGGCTGGATACTTGCTTGTGTTGAAAATATTGAACTTTGATACTCATCATTATCCTACATTAAAAAGTTACAAGTAAGTGCAGTTTAGATAGTTGAATGGCCACTCTATCAAACGATATCAATGTATCTGCGAATGCATGATATATTTTTCACATATGTCGGCTGTATGGTCTGCCGATATTTTCTGCCCAGTTTTGATAGCCTTGTCCCTCTGTCGTCAATCCAGCCCAACGCTGGTATGACGGTCAGAGCATTTTCTGCCTAGATGACCTCTGGACAGGATTTGACCTCTATACAGGATAACTTCTGGACAGGATTTGACCTCTCAACAGGATTTGACCTCTTACCTCCGAATCTTCAAACAGTCCACAGTCGATGAGCCATGTGCAAATCATGGTCCCAGTCCGACCTTTGCCCCCTTTACAGTGGATCGCTATGATATTACGAATGTCAGCAGACATCCAATTGCGAACATCGTCGGTGAAGGTCAACATGTCCCTAGAAAAACAAATATAATATTACATTAATTAATTTATTAATTCCCATGGAAATATTAAATATTGAAGCGAGATCAATTTAATTTTTGGACATCATCAATAACATTACCCCTATTAAACTGAACCTACAAAAATATGTACTTCATATGTTATTTTATTGAGAGAGAAAGAAACAAATATTATATGAATTATATGCTCGCATTAATGCAATTAATAAATTTATCTTTTCAACGTGTTAATTTTCGAGTTTTTGATTAATGTTAAAATGCATTATCAATCTGAATATTCCTCACTCTAGTCTAGGCACATTATGGTCATCTATTAAAACCCGATGGACATTGTTGAAAAATAAAGTCTCATCATAATCTCGTTCACCTGAAATACAAATTTAAACACATAAAAATTAGACATTGAAAAAATAATTAATACAAAAATTAACTAAAATTAATTGAATGAAAAAAGTTGTAAATTACATCTAACTTTAAGATCGATATTGTAACATTTGTTTTATGAAATTTGGTTTTGATACTCTCCAAAAACAATATATTATATTATTTTATTTATTTTATTCTTATGAATTGGGATTTAGAACCACTTTCGAGATTATTTTACATATATTACAGCTAGTCAGTTTAGGGCAGGAGGAAACCTGAAAAACCATAGCGCTGAATGTTGCAGTAAACCTGTGAGCAATGATTTATTAGGGAAATCTATTTGAGTATATTTGTCCTTAAAGACAAATTATGCAAGAAAAAATATCTCAATCTTGACATTATTAGGCCATAGTTATTTGATTAACTGGTTTATGGATCCACCGATTTTTTTCCACTTTGGAAAATAAAAATAGTTTTATTTATTATATTTCGCCAACATTGTACTAGTATTTAGAAAATTATAATAATAAATGGTGAAGGAAATAGTCATGAACAAAGACTGGCAGGCAATGCCATGGTTGACACAAAGTTGAAGCCAATTTGATTTGTTACTGGTAAATATGTATAACATAAGTCTCATTTACAACTACTACTGCTAATGACATGTAGTACTTTGAAAATAATTGTGCCTTCAGATCTGAACAACTTATGTGTAGTGGTGTTTATAACAATTATTCACAATTTTATTGATCAATTATATTTATTTTCTGTCAACCGATCATTCATAATATTAAATGATTATTATTTTTATATTGGACCCGACTGACTGGCCAAAATATCAAATTATATTAATTTTTATTTCCGACCGCCCGAGTAAAAATTTTCAAAGAAAGATATGTAAACCAGGGAATCAAATAACTATGGCCTTACTGTAAAAACTATTTGAGCAACAAAATACTTGACCGATATGGTCATGACTATGATTACTGGTACTTACTACATAAGTTGTATATTCTGTAATGTCCTGGATGTTTGGTATTGAAAAATCGGGCAACTTCCTGCAAAATAAATTAATTAATTTTTTAGATTTATTTTTTTTTGACGGCATACAATCATAGTTTTGTGATAAAAAATACAAAAATAAGATATGAAAAATTTGTAAGTAGTTGAACATGCAGAGAAAAATGTAGCTTGTTGCCAAATAAATTTGTGTAGACAAATCAAATATACACACTTTCAGGTCGAAATATGTTTGACCATGAAATATGTCAACAAACCATCATTGTATGCCATTAATTTCTATGCCTTCATTCAGACAATTTATAGTCTCTTAAAATCACTATTTAATATTTCACATTTTACAATTGTACTTAGCATTTTTTTTTAAAGAGTATTTAACACACAACCGTTTATTTAAAATAAACTGGAAATATACAATCAATTATTAAATATAATCAATATTTTTACCCTGATAGGATTTCTATAAAAAGCCATCACTCCTTTTGATGGGAAGGACATAGCTATAACCCGTTCTGAAAAGTACATGAATTAAATGCTATGGATAGTTTGGATACACTTTCAATATATAGAAATAGAATACTTGCAATTAAATAAATATTTATTTATTACAATTATTGCCTATTTTAAAAGAAATGTATAATAAGAAAAATATAATAAAAAAATTGACATTAATAACTACAATATTGTGTACATATAAATCTGTCAAAGTCTTTTTCTTCTTTGTTTTTTTAATTGGGGTTTAGAGCCTATTTCAAAATTCTTTCACTTATATCACGGCTTGTCAGTTTAGGGCAGGAGGAAACCCGCAACATCTGTAACACTGAATGTTGCAGTAAACCTGCGAG
>JAUTBT010072277.1:0-13587 GCA_032361225.1 Lepetodrilus schrolli
ATATGAATTAATCGAAATTAGTCATTCAATATTGGGGGGGGGGGGGTCATTCTAGAAAGTATGTCTTCAAAATAGTTCACTATAGAAGTTATACGAATATAGTAGATAGGAGATCACTCTCGAAAATACCTATTCAAGGGAGATCACTCTCAGTAGACATGTAAATGCCTTCCTTCAGGCCGCGTCTCCTTTCCTTCTTCCTTCTCCACTCACGGCTGACAAACACTGTACTTACCCCTATCTAACGCCTCACTCACTCACACTCACTCACATACTCACTCACACTCACACCTATATGCATGCAGCACATCTCTAGGATTACCTCCTCTGCTCCACGGACACAACACGACAGACTGGAATGGAAACAACCTAGCCTCAACTACCCCCGCACAATACACCGCATCCCACAACCCCCTGCGACACGTGCCTGTCCACGTGACTTCTTGTTCCACCTATTCCCACACCACACGTTTGTCACCCTCCCGGCACAACCCCCACTCCCCCACCGCTCTCCCCACCACTTCCCCCACCACCACCACCACGTTCCTGCTACTCGGTGTCTGAGGCATGCGCACTGACACCGGTGTAGGCATGGCTAGACCGGAAATAGATGGCGCACCCCTCACGTCAGCGTAGGCCACGTAGTGACGTCACCATATCATGCTTAGCAGCCCGAACGCTTGTCGTAAATGTTGTGTTGATTTGGTTTTTGAACAGCTATTTGGCGGAAGTTCTGACAAGAACACAGAAAGGACACACTTCCTGAACTCGCCCTTCGTGGCACGCTTCGTCAGATTCCACCCTATGGAATGGCACGGGAAGATCAGCATGAGAGTGGGTCTCCTCGGATGTCCGTTCACGGGTGAGTTCCGTGGAGATCGTCAAGAATTATATTAGAGATTGCCTCCCTTGTAGTAATCCCACTGTAATGGAAATAAAATGGATGCAAAAGACAATAGCATCCACGTTGTGTGTATGCGTATGTGCGCTCGCTTGTGTGTGTATTGGCGTGCGTGCGTGAGCGCGTGTGTGTTGCTATATGAGATCCATCCGGCGTCTAATATTCCTGCTGAGTCACCCTACCCCCGCTGGCATCCACCCGAATACATGTCATGAAGTGTCGTAGTCATGCCGAAATCCACCATGACAAATTATACTAACATTGAGATTGGACCATTGTCTAAGCGCTCAGCACAACGTCATCCTCGGTATGGATGGCTAAATAAAGCTACTGGATTGTTCGGGCGTTCTACTTCAAGTTGGTGTTAGACTAATAAGAAAGTTCCCGATGAAAATAGTCTCATTTGACAAGCGTAATCCGCTAATAACAGGATTAGCCAGGACGCAGACCTCACACTCACAGCCGTAATGGGCAGTAATCCTGACTAATAAACGGGTAAAGCGGACTGGGAAGGAATTCAGAGAAACCTTTTGTGATTCATTCAGTGTAAAGAGCACTTGACATGGTTTTCATAATAAACAACAAAGTAGAAATAAGATCTGTGACTGTGGGATATTAGTGTCGCGAATCTAAACCCACTGTTTTCTAGTCATTGGTATCGGGGTTTTTCATAAAGAGAGATCGTCATGCAGAACATGTTACACAACCTGTCACACGTGTGGTATATTTCACTATGTACACGTGTTACATATTGTATTTCCATACGTAATGTGTGGTATATTTCGCTATGAAACGTACATTTAGCTATGAACACGAGTGGTATATTTCACTATGTACACGAGTGGTATATTGTGCTATGAACACGAGTGGTACATTTAGCTATGAACACGAGTGGTATATTTCGCTTTGTACACGAGTGGTATATTTCGCTATGAACACGAGTGGTATATTTCGCTATGAACAAGAGTGGTATATTTCGCTATGTACACGAGTGGTATATTTCGCTATATACACGAGTGGTATGTTTCGCTATGTACATTTCATTTTTCAACTTGATAATTAGACAATACAACGTTATTTGGCTATAATTTATTACTTGAATTGTCTCTATTGCTTTCCTTCGGGTTTAACGAACAACACATCTAGAAACATGAGTTCTTTCTATATATCGAATCGTTTGACAGATACGTTCCTACCTAATATTCCAAAAATTCTATCTTTGGAATTCAGAAGTATTTTGTTGGTTGTATAACTGACACATCACCCAAATAACGTCCACTCAAATCAAAGAATCAAATATGATTGGAATGACTTAAATGTGATGGACATTCACACATAATGTATTAGGCTTTGTTCTTGTACGCATCTCTACATCACTCGTGCAACGTGTAGAAACGAATCTAATTAGAAGGATTATCGAATATAAAAAACATCCGTTTTCAATTACAACGTTGGTATGTACGAGGCATATCGTATTTCGACCTCTGTCTGTGTTCTATTGGCTTCCTGTCGACGCCTGTATCACGTGACAGGGGAGGTCGAAATTCCCGAGTAGAAATTTCGTATATATCTCATCGCAAAGCTTCATACTGTACATACGGGGAGATCTTTTTTTGGATTTTTTTTTTTACGAAGAACGCTTAACTTAACTTGTTGAAGCCAATTGTACGATGAGAAATTAAACCGGATAGTCATCCATCAAGATCAATTTCCCACTTTGCTTCGGCAAACATCGTTAATCCTCGTCAATATTCGGACATTTCTCGCACTCGATCCGACTCTTAAATTTCAAACCTTAGTGGAACTCGATCTCACTTTGATATCTGAAATAATCCTATATTTGCTAGTTTTGGCGAAGTGTCGCAACCACTTGTCAATCAACTGGACAGTGTTGACACTCATCACGCCTGTTAACTAGCATACTGAGGGCAAAGTCCCCGTGTTAAGTACGCTGAGAGATACGCCATGGGCGTATTGATTTCCATTGTGAATCAAGCTCCATGTAATTTTCGACTTATTGTTCATTAATCTACGATATATCTGCCAAATATTATAATATAATACAGTGAATATGGAGAGACCACCTTTAAGCCCCGAGTAATTTCGTGGATAAGCCATTTAACTCGTGGTTAAACAAGAACGTGAGAAATGTGTGTGTGTGTGTGTGTGTGTGTGTGTGTGTGTGTGTGTGAGAGAGAGAGAGAGAGAGAGAGAGAGAGAGAATGGTGATGGGAGATTAACTTGTCAATGAATGTTTGCTGAAAAGTGATCATGTAATGCACTATGGTCTTTGTTTAATCCACTGCGTCTGCTTTCGAAGGTGTTATCATCATTGGTTCGTCAGTACCGTCGTTGGTAGTACACATAATTACTATGGAAATACAAGATGAGTACCACCCGGCGCTCGTAGATCTATGACATCCCATGATATGACCAAAATACATTTCTAATAATACTCTAAACTCCCAGTTCAAAACTAAACAAACATATGTATGTCATTATATTTTCTGTTATGTAGTTTAATGCTGTTTCGTCACACCACGTCATATCACAATTTGTCGTGCGCACCTTTGATCATTCTTCTGTGATTTCTCTTCAGGCAACTGTGGCCAAGGCTTCATGCGGATCAATGATGACACTCCGTGTGGTACGTTCCTCAAATACATCCATCCACCAGCGTAATCGTCCTAAATACGTCAGTTGTAAAATACGTCAGTTCTATGTAGGGTTCTCATGTACGAAACAATGTAGCTCCAGGGTATACACTACACCATTTGGGACGGTTGAGGTTACGAGTAGAGTTAGGTGATTCCATACAGAAGTCATTCCGTACAGGAGAGTTTGGGAGCCCAGCCACTTCTATCAGGCATGATCAGTATGAAAGGTTTCAGGCCTGGAATGGATATTTTATATGGTTGGGGACCCAGAAAAGGTAATTCTTAAGTTTAGCAAATGTGAACAACGACCCGGAAAGTCCGTGGAAATGCTTGATTGCACTCATATGTCACGTGTCACACAGTATAGTCCCTATGTGGACTTCAAGTGGTGGTCTGTCTCATTTCAGTCGAGAACCTGGCCTTCAAAAGAGAATCATGGATCAACAGCAAACGTCACTACAAACGTCACATCCGGAATCAGGTCGCGGAAGGTCACGCTTCCCGCGCCGTCGACGGCGACATGAACCTCAACTTCCAGAGCTGCACCATCCTCGACAACCTGTACGGCGACAACCCTGTGTGGACCGTGGACCTCGGCGCCAAGACGGCGGTTGCTGGCGTCATCATCTACACCTGGCAGGGTCGTGACGGTGAGTGTCACCGGAAGTAGTCGCGTGATGTAACTACGACGTCATCTGTGACTGGAGTGTAACGATGAGTGCAGTCGGAAGTGTAGATGTCTTCCGTCTCAGTGTAATGTCTTATTATAAACAGTATTATTATGACGGGGTTAAAACTGTCTCTTATTATAGACAGTATTAGATTATCGGGGTTATAATGATCCCTTGTTATTAATTAATTATTTGTAATATTTCCAGGTATGAACATGGACCACAATGGTGAATTGTCAACACAAGGTAAGATAACTCCTGCTGTGCCAGAAGTTTGTACAGTAAACTGGCGATCATAGAACCACTCCACTCCACAGTGGAGCTTATCCTATGGTAGTAGTCTATAAATAAACCGGATACTAGTTCATTCCTCCACAACCTGACCCCTGACCTCACTTGCTGTCGCTCATTTCCGGTGTCCGTTCATATCTGCTCCAAGAATACTACTTACCTTAGCACTGCCTAATCAAATACATGTACTACTTTCCTAAAGACAAATAGACTTGAATTCTGACCATGTGTCACGTCTTCAATCGCCCCCCCCCCCCAACACACACACACACACCGGTTGATATCAACGTGCAACTTTCTCCATATCAATTTCCCAAAAAAAACATACATGTTGAGCTGGTCAAATATTCCCAGCGTCCAATGTACCAGGGTCAGAGATACCCAACGATAATCGTTGTCCACCAGTTGTTTGGTTATTTTCACTGTAAACCCACTCACCGTGAAACCAGAGTCGAACACGGACAGTAGCGTACAGCAACACGATTGATCGAGGGCGCGGTTGAACCAACGTTTATCTTTGTAACGAGCATCTGTGTTTAGGAAGCTAGTATGTGTAAGTATGTCGGTGGAGTGGGGAGGATGTTTGGGGTGGTAAGACCAGCTGGACGTCCAGATTTACCCACAAGTCCATAGTCCAGTAGCTTAGAGGCGCCAGGTTGCTATCACAATCTAAATAACCATCTAAATAATAAACTAAATAACCATCTAAATAATAAACTAAATAATAAACTAAATAATAAACTAAATAATAAACTAAATAATCATCTAAATAATAAACTAAATAACCATCGAAATAAACTAAATAATAAACTAAATAACCATTTAAATAATAAACTAAATAATAAACTAAATAACCATCTAAATAATAAACTAAATAACCATCTAAATAATAAACTAGTAATATTATTATTACTAGTAGTAGTAGTAGTAGTAGTAGTAGTAGTAGTAGTAGTACTACTACTACTACTATTATTATTATTATTATTCATGACATGTCTTGTTTGACTCGACCGTGAGTCGTTAGTTCAGGCATGACCCCAGATAATGATATCAGAAGCGTATTAAGCAAGTTGAGATCGCCTACAACAGCGTTGATGACGTCAATAGAGATGAGGCGTTGTCCAAAACACTGAGAGTACTTCTGATAAACACCGGAAGTCGTGCTCTACCACGCTGCAATGGATGCATATTCACAGACGTAGCGAACCCTATTGAGTGCATGGGTACTTATACATACGTAAACAGGAGCTTGATAAACTTGTATACGAGGAGGAATGGTTGATTTTGAGTGTATTCAAATGAATTTATGATAAACATTCAAGATTATGTTGACAATAGATTTGTTTATATCTGGGTGTTGAAAGGCCAGTAGGGATTGTTAACTATATAAATATGCAAATACATGTAATAAATGTGGGTGTCCTTATGTAGATATATGTATGAACTTGGGTATTTATTTTATGTCGTTGGTGTCGTAGTTTTGTTTGAAATATATCGCGCTCCATTACGCTTCATTTTCCACTCACAGATACGCCGATATGAGATTTGTCACACGCATAAAACCACGAGAACCTAGCTTGGACCTGAACCCCGTGTCCACCTCAATTAGCATTTTAATGACGACAATGACTTTCAAACAATCGTTATTAATTCAGATTGGTACAAATGCTGCATGCTCTACTCGCCACAGTTCAATCGGGTAAATTTTATTTCAGGTGTAAATGTGACAATAATCTCCAGTCCGCTATTCACTGAGGTCGTTCTCCACATTTTATTGGTATACCTTTGTACTTAAACCATAATCGTGATTTTTACCTGTATATTTGAACAAAGCTGAGCACCTGTGAGAAGTTGATACTGAGAACCGATGTGAACATAATTGGAAATTATTTCAACTGTGTGCATGACAATCCATAGTACCCTCGCTGTTACCGGATAAATGCATGATTGATTTAATGTGAAAACCGATCATATGACATTCTGGGCGGTACCAACCCGACGAAGAGCTTTGAAGGTTCAGCAATCTCTGCTAGTAGTAAGTCTTAAGGTTTCGTCGGTTATGAACCAGGAAAACATTGGTATCAAATTCTTCGTCATTATAGTAAACTTCCAACAATATCGCACTGTTCTGATGTCATGGGTGGCCGCAATCCTATGCAACATTCGCTCGCTAGATGGCGCCTTCTATGGAAGGCGGACTTAACCAAATGACCATTACATTAGTTTCGGGGGTCAGCAAGGGGTCAGTGAATTGGATTAATACTCCGGTGAAGCAAATGTTGGCAAAGAAACAATCTCGGGACAAATTGATTGTCTTCAGAGTTCTAGGTTCACACCTCAGGGCGGTGTGCTACCTGTAATTTATTAGTTGTATCAGAGCGTGGATCTGGAGAAAATCCCCTTCCGTCTCCCCCAGAATAACAGCGTTAATCCCCCTGATCCCAGAATTGAGCCCCTGACCATCTTCAGGCGAAAACTTTCGCGACATTTGGAAATGAAAAAAACAAGCCTGGGCTTAATTGTAAGGAGAGGAGTTTCGCGTACGTATAGGAAACTAGGAAACTAACAAAACATGAGTCCATATCAGTGGCGCGACGCAATCTCGTGAGTGATGTCTCATGAATGATGACGAGACATGCGCACAGTGACAGACAGCGTGGCAGGAATTGACATATGACGATATAGCGATGTAATCTTAAAGAGAAATGACGGCACATGCGCGTGGAAGATATCGGTTTGTCGCCAGGGAAACTATCTGGAATGTCCGTTCATTATGTACTTGTCAGTGGTGGTTGCCCTACATACGTTTGTTCCACTGTACCGCAGACAGTCGCTCAAGATGTCAGCGGCCAGAAAATGGTTTTAATTGTGACTGAAGCAATTAGTTTCTCTCAATCACTACCCCACCCCCACCACCCCCACCCCACTCCTCTCCACCCCACTGTCCGTGGTGGAAATAGATAGAAGTAAGGTCTTCTCATACCAGATAAGCTATTTCTGCTAGTTTCAATTTGTTGTTGCTCAAAAATGTGAAAATATTAAAAGTATTATAACGTAGCGTGTGTTCTTACTAGCTATCTTGTCGATTTTAAATGCAACATCTTGTTGTTTAAATGTGGTTTTTTTCATGCAGAGGCGCTATGTGTTTATAATGTATTCGCCTTGAGGCTCACTGTGTGCTCAATATCTGTTAACTGAGATGCCGTGTATTGCAGTACTCGTAGTTCATGGAGGCGCCGCTAGTGTTAAATACATGCTGACTGGGCCGTGTTCGTTTCAGGGGATTCCAGAAGTTTCGACGGCGCTTCCTTCCAGGAGTATATGAAGAACTTGGACAAACTCGTCGTATACGTGGACGAGAGACTGAAGGACGACGACGAGTCTTACACATCCGGGAACATGTGCAACTACGTCAGCAGTCTCAACAACGCCCTGTTCGAGAAGAAGGTCATACTCCAGTGCATTCGACGTCACGTGGGTCGCTACGTCCTCATTGAGGCTTGGGGCGTCCCTAACTCGTGGAGTCGACTCTTTAGCGCAGTTCTGTGCGAGGTGCAGGTCTTCAGTTAGTGTGACGTAATAGGAGACGCTAAGGATGACGTCAGAGACAAAAACAACATGGCGGCTGGAACATTCAGTGATACTACTAGCCGTAATGATTGTATAAGGGTAAAGCATTTCTCATTGCAAACATTGTGAGGACCCACGGTGTAAGTTTATATACTTTGACCGACTCAAAAAAAGCGTGTATTACGCGCTGCACACAGCAGGCTGTGAATATAGAACTAATCCTGGACTGTAACTCTGGTGACTGGCCTCCATTGTGACGAGGGACGGGTCATTATTGCGAAAGGACGTTATGATTCTGTCAAGCTGCTGACTGGGTATGTGTGTATTGATGCTGATACCTCAAGGACTGTACCCAGCATCGTAGAGGATGAAATGGAGACGAAAGCTGTGCTCACACAAACGTTGAACTATGAGCGGCCCATTTCGTCTAATGTGAGGCTATTTCGTGTAGGGTGGGCATTGGTTGTTTTAGGGCATCCTGACATTGCTAGAAGATGACACCAGGTGTCAGCACCGTCTGTAAGAGTATCAGTCTGTCTGTCCGAATGTTAACGGACAGGCCTTTTCGTTTCCAGGAGCCAACAGCTGACAATGGTCGCTAGCTATGCGAGGCGCTGGTATATTCAAAGTGTGCTATTTAGAGATATAATACTACCAGATGGGGCAACAATGAAATTAATCGAATCTGCACGTGACAGCGAGGTATTGTTTAAATTATCTGAGCATGTGCGATAATGTTTAAATTCTCCGAGCGTGGAATTCGCTCATTTCTTGGAATGATTTAATACTAAAAGAATCATGTAAAATATTTTTTATATAAATTCGATTTTTCTTTGTTGTTGGTGGTGAAACGATCTATTGACCTTGTTGCTCCATTGAGTCTATTTCCTGTATCGATGTATCATCACTCAGTATGGAGACTCCGGGTGATATCACATGTAAAGACAGTACCTCATCTCGCTATTTATCTCCCTTGTAGCACTGCCGGAAGTGTCTGTGTATATAGCAAATATAACGGCACGAGAGCTTTAAAGTAACTCGCTGTTTTAAATATAATTCCGGACCGTGTTCATATGCTACCACAAAAATAGAAGGCCGTGTTCTTAATAATTGAATTAGGCAGCAAATGTTAAAACGGAAAGGGCGGGTTTTTACTAACGTAGCTGGAATTTCTCTGCATTTTATTGAATAATTTAGCAGGAATTTCGAAACATGGAATCGTTTTCAGAAAATGCTAAGTAGTTAATATTGAAGATGCTTCACCGACCGTTAGGATCTTTACGTTCGGATCTTTACGTTAGGATATTTAACGATCTTTACGTTAGTATATTTACGTTCGTATCATGACGCAGTGTATAGATCTCAGTTTCGACGTTAGCCTAACACACGTTCTGCACGTGTTGGAGTATTTACAGTGACCGTTCAGACGCAGCGTGTTTCGTCCGAATAGTAAACACTGGCAGATTGTATTACTAAAGTAATTTATTTATCACGATGTACATATAATCTACGTTCTAGAATAGATCGATGTAACGAGGAGCATCGGCATCAGCCGGAGCGAACTGCCACCGGTTTGACTTTCGTGTAGAATTTGGTCATGCGTGACGTCTGGGACATTCTGGCGTTTGTACGTCCTCGTTATACCGCCATCACCCGTTTTCAACACCTTCCGCAAGTATATTCCCTATAAGTACGGTGGATGACGCCATGTCAATCGTTGCTAGGAAACGCATACCACTCCGGTATGATACAGATTTCGGTGGTTGTAGAAGCATGAAGGATCTAAACGCGGGGTGTTGTTGGTTTATCTAGATGTGACAGCGATGTGGTTGTGTTGTCTGACGTCACATTCGACTCTACCCAGTCACGTGACAATCCTATCATCGTACTGACCCGGATCTATGTGTGAACGTTGACGAGGAGACTATTCCAGCCGCGCTAGTGGTCCTTGGAAAACGAAAGTAAACTTTCGGTTTTACTGAATACTGAATCAAATTCTCATGTTTTTGCTAATTGCAACTTTTGGAGGAAACAAATTGTTTCTTGTTATAACATATACGTACGAGAAGTGATTTGGATTATAAACTATTAAAGTAGTCGGGTGGAATATTTAACGTGTAACTCAACATATCTCAAGTGAGCCGTGACAAAATGAAGACGTTTTCATGACTTGTAGATTACGTTTTTAACTTTCGATATACTAGGACAGTCATCTCTCCCACGTGAGTCTGGGAGGTTACATACGAAAGTCTAGTTCGCGGGAGGGTCGTCATTACAGAATGACTTCCTGTTTTAGCGGCAGTTGACTAGAAGTCGTTCCGAGATGTTTGTTTCGTATATGCATGTGTTAATATGTGCAATGAGGCTGTAAATAGACCATCATTTCATCTGTTTTTGTTTTTACTATGCAATATTAGCATGATAGTGTATCCTGTCCTCGTATATCTAATCTAATGTGATATTAACATAACTTCACATCAGCATTGTACTACTTGAACACGCCTCATCATAATAATTAGCATATGAATACAGGAGAGATATTGTATATGTGACGTCATAGCATATATTAACTGGTGTTCTAACACGGATACTGCCGCTTGATGGTAGCGGATGCGGAACACACCGGAAGTGAGTGACGCGGCAAGCTGAGGACGTTACTTATCTATCTGATATAATAGTTTGTATTTGTTGATCAGGCGTATGAATACACGGCAGCAATTTGTAATATGTAAATAACGTTGCCATACAGAAATAAAATGTAAACCCTAAAATCCGTCCTTGAGTTATTAATCCGCTGTGGAGGTGCACGAACGGATACACGCACACACGCACACATTCCTTTTGATGATGTTTCCTGATCAAGCACTGTTTTGCGTTGATTTAAAATCAATGGATTGACGCTACATATTGGAAATTATATTCCCCAGTAAGAGATTTACAGAACGTCAGTGTGAAGAAACAACATTTGTACATGAGTGAAAAGTCCTCGCCAACAGTTACAACTATATGTATTTTACAAGCAAGTCATTTAGATCTTGTACAATTTAACAACAGAAACGCGCATGCGCAATAGAAAAAGTACCGGTATCAGCGCCAGGAGAAACCGATTTCCTGAGTATATCTGACACAGTATATCTGACACAGTATATCTGGTACAGTATATCTGACACAGTATATCTGACACAGTATATTTGGCACAGTGTATCTGACACAGTATATCTGACATAGTATATCTGGCACTGTATATCTGACACAGTATATCTGGCACAGTATATCTGACACAGTATATCTGGCACAGTACATCTGACATAGTTTATCTGGCACAGTATATCTGACACAGTATATCTGACACAGTATATCTGGCACAGTATATCCGACACAGTATATCTGACACAGTATATCTGACACAGTATATCTGACACAATATATCTGACCTGACACAGCAGGACAATATATTTCTCTGACTAACAAATTGAGATCAGCAAGATGTGAACATTAAGGTTATCTCACATAATAACAATAATAATAATAATAATAATAATAATAATAATTAGGTGAACATGTACAACCAGGAAACAAACGTTAAATGTTGTTGTTTTTTAATGGCATTCTGTTCTTTCCAAAGACTGAATTGTTGCCTGAAATAATAACAATAATATAATGTGGACATGTAATAGCGTCAAACACCGCACGATAAAGATGTACATTCAAAGCTGTACATTCAAAGCTGTACACTCAAGCTGTACACTCAAAGCTGTACACGTACACTCAAAGCTGTACACTCAAAGCGCTTACATAAGTAAAAGTGGGAATGAAAGCACTTAAAAAGGGGAAGTTTAAGAGATAAAGATAATGGATAAATAATTTACGAAACAGACAGGCTTTTAGGTTAATTGAAAACACTGCACATTACAGTTGGCATAGTATGTGTGTGTGTGTGTGTGTGTGTGTGTGTGTGTGTGTGTGTGTGTGAGAGTGTGTGTGTGTATGTGTTTTTGTGTATATGTGTGTGTGAGAGTGTGTGTGTGTGTATGTGTGTATTTGTGTGTATGTGTGTATGTATGTGTGAGAGAGAGTGTGTGTGTGTGTATATGTGTGTGTCTGTGTATGTGAATTTGTGTATATGTGTGTATGTGTGTGTATGCGTGTGTATGTGTGTGTATGTGTGTATGTCTGTGTGTGTGTGTGAACACAATTAATATACACAACCACACATCCACACAACCACGCATCCACACAACCAGACAACCACATACATCCACACATCCATACATCCACACCTCCACACAACCAGACATCCACACCTCCACACAACCACACAACCACATACACCTTTCCTTTTCTAAACTCCAACCATGTTCTCCTAAGCCTGTGCACATAACCACACATCTCCACAACCACAAATCCACACAACCACACAACCATACATCCACTCAACCACACATCCACACAACCAGACAACCACACATCCATACAAACACATCCACACATCCACATAACCACATGATGTATGTTTATATCCACTTAACCACATATAAAGACACATCCACTCAACCACACATCCACACAACCACACATCCACAAAATCACACATCCACATAACCACATATAAACACACATCCACTCAACCACACATCCACACAACCACACATCCACACAATCACACATCCACTCAACCACACATCCACATATCCACTCAATCACATACACATTCAACCCCAATCTCAGCCGCTGTTCACAACTACCTCTATAACGTATTCACAAGGCAATTGCTTTGACGTCGAGTCGTACAAGTTATGTTAAAAGCGGTGTTAGACATCAAAACTAAATCAAGCGCCGGACAGGACGAGAATTAATCTCTCTACAGAGTCGTACGTCTCGTAGCTAATACACGGCGCAGGATCGTCCACAGAAAACAGTACAATTGTTCACGTCCTCCAGAGACGACGATGAAGTTAATCGACCATGCAGAAGGTTACTGGGTAAACTTGAAATGAAATTGCTGATTAATGTGGGGGCAATTTGGGGGTAAATTCTCAGGTATTTGACAATAGAAAAATGTTTTCAATGACTAGAAAGCATTCAAAAGAAAATCGTCCTATTTTTTTTATCTGGTTGTATAAGTGTTAACTGTTGGAATCTACGAATGTATGTTTCATATGTAAGGCTTTCTATTGAAGTCTGTTGACGGACGTACTGTACTCGGAGGCATCTGTTAATCTGACTGCATCGAACATAGACTGCTTTCAGATGGGAAGTTTAACAATATATGATCTGACTTGGCAATTGCCTGGATGGGGAGCCAGACGTCTGACTGGGGTACCGTCCTGAGAGCATCAAGGATTCGTTCCTGCGCGATCCAAGAAATAGATTGAGTAAGCTCAATGCTATGATATGGTTATTTTTTTTGGTTATATTTTTTTTTGATTGGGGCTTTAAGTCGCTTTCAAGATTCTTTCACTTATATCACGACTTGTCAGTTTAGGGCAGGAGGAAA
>JAUTBT010072288.1:0-13585 GCA_032361225.1 Lepetodrilus schrolli
ATATACCATTATAAATGTGTTTCAATGAAATGATTGAAGAAATCTCTTTAATCTCATTACATTATGTTAATAATGTTATATGGAAAATTGTTGAATTGAAATAAACTTCATATACCAACATTTCAAGTCTCTTCGTTGGAATTTCAACATCTCATAGTGATATCTTTAGACTATCCATAGTCTCATTTGGGTGAGAACAAGGTGTGACAGACTAGTGATATCTCTTCATCGCGTATGGGTGAAAGATTCCCGCTGTGACGTAAAACAATAATTCACTCACTCACTCTAAGGGTCAACAAAGTATATATATATTAGTTTTGTCTACACAAGTTATATATTGGGCAACAAGGTACATTTTCTGCATGTCCCACTGGTTTTCAATATTTTCATATTCAAATGAAACGTACATACTTTCAGGTAAATTTATTTATACCTGTAATTTTGAATTGAACTTTAGAGCAGCTTATATCACGGCTTGTCAGTTTAGGGCATGAGGAAACCCACAACATCCATAGCATTGAATGTTGCAGTAAACCAGCACCGACAGGCCAAGGATGATAACTGCAGTGCCATGGTACAGAGTACATGTTATCATGATAGCATCAGAGAGATAATTTTTGCGAACATTGATGCCGGGCCGATACCATAGTCAAATGAGCTGAAGCGAATAGCAAAAATGATATTCGAATATTCGTTTGTAAGTATTCTATTTGTATTTGAATACTCGTTTGAAATCTCATTATATACTGAGCCAAAAAAGAAACTTGGTTTGGATATAATGAGACTTTGAAATGGATTTAATGAAGGTAACAAATTGCAGTTTCCTGTCACGTTAATTATTTGAGCATATCTAACAGCATTGCTTCTCATTACTTTAATTGGGCAATCACAATGTGACCGTGAGTTGATGTCAAAACTGGGACCTAGGTATCGGGCTGTCTAGCACTTAAGACATGCAGAGTATGACCAATACACAATGGTTTGTGGGTGACCCAACCAATGAATAGTTCGAGAGACGATGAAACAGCAATGAAAGCGATTGCACAGACGACGTGACCTTATTTTGTCCGTCATCCATATACGCGACCTCACTCGTGTTTCTCCTGATCGTGGACGATCTACAGTTGGTTCTTGGTCGAACACGCGTCCTTACGAGTATGCATCACATGTTGGCTTCAACCAAACCCTCTCACCACTTCCAGTACTGCTTGTGCAGTTTCCAACCTGCATGTCAATAATCAACAGTATAAGGATATAAAAATCGATGTTTTCTGCAGATTTGTAAAAGAAATTCTGTGTACCATGAACGACAGGCATATTCTCACATGAATGTGGCAGCCATGAAATTGCCACATGTATTGTACGCCCATTTAATGCTTTACGCATTTAAGATAACCGAGTATTATGAGTGCTTGAAAAGGTCATGCCAACAAATGCGCTGGAGCTTAGACATACCAATAGATATTTTAGTATGAAATGGATTCTCGCGAGATTCTTTTTTTTTGTTTAGTATAATATAATGTGCTAGAAAGTCATAGTCACCCTATCGATAAAAATACAAATATTGTCACACGTCGAATGTGCAGTCAGTAAATGTCCATTGTTGTGTTTTCTGACTAGATATTGAGCAGTTGTATTGAAATAAGAACGTTTCAAAGGTATTATGACATTGATGCAAATGTGTTCGAATATTCGAATGCTGTTTTACTATTCATTATTTAATATTCAGTCACGAATATTCATTTCAGCTCTAGTCAAAATCATGACCAATTCAATACCCTGGTAGTATGCAACATTTTGGATTAGGGCTTATACATGCTGATACTAGTCATTACCTAAAACACAATACTTGCAGGATACAAGAATGAATGTGACTTCCAATGAGATTTCTTGCCGATTCAACATGGAAAGAGCAATTTATTCTACAAAATATGACACTATAATGCGGTATCACAGTACATCTTTTTATTAATAACAAAAGTTCACCAGCAAATATGGCTTAAACATTTTCAATTAATTTTTCATGTTAAGTCTCCTCCCTAGACCCCTTCAGCGGTTTTAATCGTTCTTTGAACTCGAATCTGTTGGGTTGGAAACCCATGACAATGCGATCCAGTTTTGCTGAGTACTGGTTGCGCTGCTTGTGAAGTTGTGACTTCTTCTTATACCACTGGTGCTGCTTTTCCCAGAATGGTCTGGGTTTGGGTCTTTGGAAAGGTACACGTCCATGGAAATAGAAATTCTCCAAATCGATGTCCTCTTCTTTCAGACCCTTGGTTCTAACTTCCGTCTTGGGTGAAGCAACAACCATAGGATAGTTGCCTTGTTCGCGGCGAAATTCAACCACATGGAGTTTCATTCGATCAGACAGGTCTTGGTGAGTCTCCTGTTGTCTCAGACCATTGAAAAATGCTTTGGTCAGATTCTGGATGTTTCCAGTTGAGCCTTCAACTTTTGCATACATGTCCTGTATTCCGATCACTTCACACATGGTTTTCAGTGCTCTGTGGCAGATCAAACCATGTCCTCTTGCAGCTTTCTTCACCATGATAGCTGTCTGCTGTTCCTTGGCATAGAAGTTGTGATATATAGTATGATTTTGATACCTTTCGACATACTGCAAACGTTGCCCTGCAACATTCTTTGCCTTTTTCACTGCTGCTTTTCCATTTGATGCTTTGGCAAGACCATATCCTGCAAGTCCATTTTTGTTGCCAGTTACAACAAATGCGCTAAACCGTTGTTTTCGCCCAAAATTTCCTGTCATGTTGGATACCAACTTATACTCTAGAACCATAGTATGGAATCCTGTGAAGTTATAATCTCCAATGGCATCTGGGGGACCCTGGTTTGTTCCTGGGAGCTTCTTCCCAGTCCATCCACGTTGGAGAGCAGGTATCCGGAAGGATCTCAATTTGGAAGCTTTAGTTCTTGCTTCTATCAGCTTCTCCTGGCGTCGTGGGTCTGGTGGTAACTTTACCATTTTCACAGATTCTTTCCCTTTCATTACAGGTGCGTTGAGTCCGGGCCATACAACGTTAGTCGAACCCTCGCCAACACGCTGTCCTCGGTTCAAGTCGATTCTCTTCTGTATTCCACCCCGCTTGCCTCTTCCTCTTTTCTTTCCAGCGTTACTAACACCTTGAACGCCTTGCCATAGGTCATCGGCCGAGAGCCTATTGAAGAAGCTGGACTGTCTGCAGACGATAAGTTGAGGAATGCCTCCGCCATTATTTGGTAGTAGGATGAGCGACTCTCGTACAGCTACGGGCCAGGCACTGTGCAGTAGCGCTTTCGAGTGAAGAGATGGAACTACTGAAAGTCGACACATGCGAATACAGGCCGCAGCCATTTTGGATGCGTGTTCAGACTCGTGATCCCGACGTCCGACTGGTTCCTTTCTCCAACAAATGTAGCCCTTCCTAACGGTATGGCCTGTACGTGCGCTTAATTTAACACGCCTCTGCATGTTTTGGTAGTATGTGAAACGAGAGTAATAATTGGGCGAATGTGCATCTCAGTATCCTATCGACGATAGCTATATTTTATTTGTGTAATTTCATCATCCCGTTATTATGTAACCATATGTCATAATATTACACAACAAGCCATGAATATTATCACTTAAAGGTATGCGATCACGATTAATTTCATGCCAAACGTATTTGCATATTTTTTCATTTTCTTTTCATTTTTTGTGTGATTAAAAATACCCCCAGGCACTTGGTGCAACATTGTCTAATGCAAAAACATTAATATTATAATCAACTTTAGCCTTTTATCAAATATATATTATACATGTGTCATAACGATCATGGGAGGTGATATAATAACAACAACAAATTGCGTAATAATAACCCTGTCCCCCAGGGTTGTGTATGTGCTGTTACCAGACAAGACAAATGGAAATAATGGTGTCTCCCTTTGGTGAGCTAAAGTTCCAAAAGGTCCCAAGATAATTTCCTGTCAAGTGATCATGTAACCGTGTGCTAAAAGTTTATTAGAGTGCTGAAGTCTTTTAAAACAACTGGTAAGTTTCTCTGGATGGCGTGTGTCATTTTAGATGTCTATATTTTGGACATTTTGGACACAAAAAGTCGTTTTCAAATGTTGTCACCCCATGAAATTGAGATATTACAGTACATTATTCGTGTTTTACCGGAAATGTAAACTGCAATGGAATTTTACCTATATCCTACGGTGGTGAAAATATATAACTTAATCTGTAATTGTATGCCTTTAACTGTCAAGATTGTCCTATAAGTATATGTGGGTGTCAAGAACGATATATTTTATTTATTTTTACTCTGTGCGGATGAAGATTCTAATAACGTCTACTTTAGCTTGACATGCTGTTTGTTACGCCGATATAAAGTTAATGCCAAGAGAAGACTATTATACAATGGTCTATTGTGAAAACAGTTTTAAGGTGAGTAGTTTATGTGGAAAGGGAGATAAGCGACATGTTAAACGTGGTCTTGCTCAACGCATGGCAAGTATTTGGGGATGTGTCAACGTTAGGCCCCCAAACTTGTGATATTTCATTCTACCCTTTGAAGCTGGTTCGTTGATTGTGCTAATAATGGAGTACATCACAGAAACTGTAGGACGGTCTACAAATACCATGTATGTTGAACCAAACTAGATAAATTATAACCATTTGAAGCATTTCTAGCTGATCCCAAGCACAGCCACAGGTTGTCGAGATTCTACTAGCCCTCCCTCCTGACCATAAACATATGTATGGGCAGGGGAGGGCTAGAGAGCAAACACTATCGGAAAATGATATTTTCCCTACCCCAGCTGGGTCAGGAAGAAACACAAACGTAATCGCCTCACTCACCATGTAGTAATATGTTCTTAGATGATTTATTTGTCCAAAAGCATGCATCATGCTAATAGATCAACGTATCCATCCATCCATTACATGTGAAAAACCACTGATCAGAATGAAAATAACACTACAGTGCATGTGGCAGTTCCAGATCATGGGTATCACTTATAACAATTATCACAACAATGCGGAAGAAGTATCCTCTGTTGTTTCTGGACTTTATTATACAAGTCTAGAAATAACAGGACACTTCGTTTGCATCCAGAACTGCCACACACACTGTAGTCATGCTAGATAAAAAGCAAAACACAACACTAAGTGAAGCGTAGCCAAAGTTTGACTGCATGGGGACGTCACATTACCACAGTGCAGTGTTCGGAGTACTCTGGACACATCGTTTTGTCAAAGGAATACAACCACACACTGTCCGTAACTGTGTGGTCTGCTCTCGCTAGCAGGTGGTGCAGACAATGGGGATAGTATACTGAGGGCATTCTTTGCCGCCATGTTGCTTGGTGCTTCGTGGTTTCAGGACAGACAGCTAGTACAGTTTAAAGGGAACATCTCCCAAACCTCATTCCACGTTTCGGAATCGAAGTCTGCTGTATTTGGCAAATTTCAAAGCTCGTATTACTAATGATATAATATCTCTTGTTATTACACAATAAATCAGTAAAATATGACTGTCGAGTCATTGGAAAACTGGGTACCAAACGATATATTATAATATATTTTTTATAATATTAATATTTTTTAAAGTAAACTGTAAAGTATGATGCAGTAATAATAGTAGTAATAATAATCATAATAATATTTCAGCTTGATGTGCAATTTTACTTAAAGTGTAGTACTTTATTAGTGTAATTAAGCAGGCCAATATTCTGAATTATCAGAATCCATGCAAACTACTTATATTTTCCTATTTCAGCCTATGCTGCCAATGTGGTGTGAACATCGAACCCAATCCTACAAACACATGTGTGGCATGTATTCAGAAGGAGATTGACATCACCGAGGGAATCCCCAAACAGGCAGTGCTGTACTTCTGTCGGAAATGTGAAAGGTATAATAATAATGAAATAATAATAGTTTGAATGATGATAATCATGATAATAATAATAATAATAATAATACAAAACTGTTCTTGAAGTAAAAATAGTAACCAATATGAAATAATTAATATCACGGATATGTTTTTTTAAATTTTTTATCCTTTCCTAAAATAACATTTCTAGTGAGCAATTAAATGATCGGTAATTGCCATAGTTATTTGATTCCTTGGTTTATGGATCAGCCAACCTGATTTTTTTCCACTTTGGAAAGTACAAATAATTGTTTTTATTATATTACAATGACATTGTACTAGTCTTTGGAAAAATATAATAAATGGTGAAGAAAAGAAATCATTGAACATGAATAAAGACCGGCAGGCAACATGGGCAATGGATGACACAAAGTCGAAGCCAATTGAATTAGTTACTGCTAAATATGTAACTAAAATCTAATTTATAGCAATTACAGCTACTGACAAGAAGTACATTGAAAATATTTGTATGTTCAAATCTGATTTTATTTTGTGTACTGGTGTTTATAATAACATTTCCGGACTATGTGTACTGGTGTTTATAACAATTAATGACAATGATGTTGGTTAAATCTATTTATTTTCTGTCAACCGACCATTCATAATCTCCAATTATTTTTATATTGGACCCAATCGACAGGCCAAAATCAAATTATGTTTATTGTTATTTTCGACTGCCTGAGCCAAAATTATCGCAGAACAATCTGTAGATCATGGAATCAAATATCTATGCCCTAAGCATGGTAAATATCATGTTGTTAATTCTTCCATTTAAAAAATTATTACCCATTTACTTAGCTCACTAAGTTGAATATCGATTGCAGGTATCTACAACCACCCGCCACATGGATTTCCGCTCAGCTGGAGTCGAGAGAGCTCCTCTCTGTCTGCCTCAAGAGACTGAAGGGGCTGAGTAAGGTAAACATCCGATTACCATATGTAAATCATAAAATGTTAGCGTCACTAAATTTAGCGACTGATGGATTATTGACCTATTATCATCATAAAATGTTAACGAGTGCTTCCATTTTTAGAAAATAACTTTAGCGATTTCTTCATGCAAGTTCATCTTCAATTTCCAATGTGTAACACTGTTGGTAACGAATAGTATCAACAATAACTAATTGCACGTGTATAGAGTTAATACCTTCTCGGCACAAAAACAGGAAGTTCCAAGACCACTAGACCAGTCCATTATATTGCATAGGTAAGCAATACAGTATATATTACATAGGTAAGCAATATTATTCTACATTGGTTGATAGATATGGCGGACTATTGGTAATCCAATTAGTTCGGTTTTACAAATATAACCAGGTAACTATATTATTGTGTACTCGTGAAACTTAAATTGCCTAAATTTAGTGCTAACTTAAAATGTGACCATGCGGTTATGAATGCATATATCGACCGCCATTTTGGATCAATTACCATCGATGTTTTCCTATCTGAAAAGGGTTATTTATGTTTATTTAATATGTTCCTTTACTATATAACTATAGTTACCGCATTTTTGTTTTGTGTTTTATTTGTTTATCAGTTAGTCGGTCACCCAGTTAATCAAAACTAAAAGTCGGTATGGGTGAAATATTCCTGCTACAATTTAAAGCACTAATTCATTTATTCATTCAAAACTAAAAACACTTCTTTAGTGATGTTTATGGATAATCCTGATTCACCCACTTCCCAAATGCACATTTGAGCAGTTATTGTGGATATTTACTCTGTATGTATATGTGTATAATAATATAATAATAATAATAGTAGTAACAATAATTTGTAAATTGACACTTCTCTGAAACTTTGATATAGATTCCAGCTATTCTGCATTCATGACATTGTAAATTTATTTTTGCCAAGACAGGCCTCCCTGGATAATTGTCTATTTCCCATTGCTATTGCCAATTGTTTTCTTCCATGTGTTTGTGTACACAATTGTACATGTATATGTTGTTTTTACACAGGTGCACCTGGTCGATGCAGGTTTTATCTGGACAGAGCCCCACTCGCAAAGAGTGAAAATGAAACTGACTGTTCGGAAAGAGGTATTATTATCATCAGATTTTAAAGCAATGCAAAATATTATGCATAAGTGGGTCAAATTCTATTTTTGGACATATCTGGTTTAATTATTCTGGTGATAACCTACACGGTGACATGTGCGTGGCTGTCGTTTTATATACATATCTTACGTTGTAACCCGATGTATCACGTGTGAACAATATTATTCATCTCTGAATCGAACAGAAATTTAAGCACACGATCCGTATTAATGGCATATTAACATTTTATCTGGATTTTAATCAACCCAAGGCCTAGTACTCATGTTTCGCTATCACAGGAACTTGGGAAATTCTAAAAATATACCTGACCTACTTATGCGCTCAATAATTGTTGGGACAGAAGTTAATTTTAATATTTTAAGAACAAGGAATGCTCTATCATAAATGTTCTCCCTACGTTAACATGTGCCCTCTGTCATACAGATACAGGTTCATAGCATACCATATTTGATATTGACTATGTAGTACAGTGTGGTAGCACAATGGTAGAACATTGGACTTCGGAGCCAAAGGCCCCAGGTTGAAATCCTGTCCTGGGAGCCTGGCACAAATGTTTGTGAAAGTTACTTTTCTTGATAGGATGCGCTGTCTGTTCTGTGGTCTGTCAGTACCATCCGGTGCTTGCAGGTTTACTGCAATATTCAGTGCTATGGATGTTGTGGGTTTCCTCCTGCCTTAAAATTCATGCTGCATTTGATTTTAGCCCATTCATATTGTATAGTTAATTAATTCATCGTCATGTATGGGTGAAAGATTCCCGCTATGACGTAAAACAGTAATTCACTCACTCACTCACTCACTCCTGCCTTAAACTGACAAGTCTTGATATAAATGAGAAAATCTTGAAAGCGGCTCTAAACCCCAATTAAAAATAAATACATGTTCCACAGTACATAAATAATACAGTGAAGCCCTCTCTGTCCTACGCACAGGTTCAGAATGGAGCTGTGCTGGAACAGGTGTTTGTGGTGGAGTTTGTGGTCAACAGTCAGATCTGTGATGACTGTCAACGTGTGGAGGCCAAGGACTTCTGGAGGGCCATCGTGCAAGTCAGACAGAAGGTAAGCAGCACTGGAGGGCCATGATGCAATGAAAAATGTAACAACTGTGACATTTCTTACAAAGTTTGGTTTTGTTACATTTTTTTCGTACATGTAAGAAAAATGTAACAAAATGTTTTTCTTCAGCATCACTATGATCATTATCATCGTCATCGTAGTTTATCACCATTTGTCAGCATCATTCTCAGCAGTCATGCATCTATTTCTTCTACCTATTATGTTCAAATGTTATTAAGAGAAATTAATGTTTCGCCTTCAATTTTTCATTAAAGGGTTGACTGCAATTTATTTTACGTTCATTTGGGATATGAAGTGTGTGAATCCGCACAGTCATATTCAACAAAATTAATTAAGGGCTGGCAGATACTTTGTAGGGAAGCTTTCTACAAAATTTATGGAACTCGCCTGGAATCTGGTGCAATTTGTATTCCAATATGTCTGCAAGTTCTTGAAGAGTACCTGTAATCTGTGGACATTTGACATTTGAAATAATGTAAAGGTAAATTTAAATGTCACAATAAGGTTACTAATTAAGGCTATTAATTTGGTTGAGTAAATAAAACAACACTATCTCTTATTTCAGAGTGATCATAAGAAAACTTTCTTCTATCTGGAGCAATTGATTCTGAAGCACAAGGCTCATAACAAAACTGTCAACATCAAGCTGATGAATGGTAGGTCTTGCAGCCCATACCTAATAAAATATCTGATCTTATTAATGAAAAATTCTTTATAATACAAATATCCTCTACATTTGTGTTGAGATTTCCTGATGTCGCTATTTTGGTAGCTTTGTTCTCAATTTGCTAAAATGTTTCAGATGGCCTTGACTTCTTCTATGGACATCAACAGGAAGCAAGGAAAATGGTGGACTTTCTTCTGGCATATGTGCCTTGCAAGTACGTCTGCACTTGATGCCATCTATAGAAAGTGAAGATTACCATGTTTCAAGATGCCCAGAATGCTTATGTACAGGAATTACATTCTGTTTTCTGTCTCAACAGGAAATCTTTTTGATACTTTTAAAAGATCAGTGTTAATTCAGGTTGTGGTGTTTCGACCTTCAATGTCCCTAAAAGTTGGCCTATGAGTCGACGTACAATGTCCCTAAAAGTTGCTCTATGAGTCGACCTATAATGTCCCTAAAAGTTGCTCTATGAGTCGACCTATAATGTCCCTAAAAGTTGCCCTATGAGTTGACCTACAATGTCCCTAAAAGTTGCCCTATGAGTCGACCTATAATGTCCCTAAAAGTTGCCCTATGAGTCGACCCACAATGTCCCTCAAAGTTGCCCTATGAGTCGATGTACAATGTCCCTAAAAGTTGCTCTACAAGTCACTCATCATGTGTTTTAGGTACGTGATGGCAAAGGAACTGGTCTCACATGACCCACACAACAACACGTATAACTACAAGCACGCATACTCTGTGGAAATAGTTCCCGTCTGCAAGGTGAGTGCATATCATCACCTTCATCACCATTGCAGCAGATTTGTGGATTAATGTATAAACAGGACATCTCGATATATATTGAAAGTATTATGACAGAAACTTTAATAAAAGATAAAACGAAATTGTAAAGAAGCTGCTGATACACATTGTGTTGAAGTTTGGATTGATTGCACGTTTAGTCATGTAATAATTTAATTGCACGTTTAGTCATGTAATAATTTATTTGTATGATTAGAATGTAATAATTTAAGTGCATGTTTAGTCATGTAATAATTTAATTGCACGTTTAGTCATGTAATAATTTAATTGCACGTTTAGTCATGTAATAATTTATTTGTATGTTTAGAATGTAATAATTTAAGTGCATGTTTAGTCATGTAATAATTTAATTGCACGTTTAGTCATGTAATAATTTATTTGCATATTTAGTCATCTAATAATTTAATTGCAAATCGTTAACTTGTACATGTTTATCTTTAGGATAACATCGTCTGCCTCCCGAAGAAGGTTGCCCAGCAACTTGGTAACATCAACCCTCTGTGTCTGTGTTACCGTGTTACCCAGACTTTGCATCTGATTGACCCATTCACACTTCAAGGTAATATTGCCATGCTGTCCTGCTACACTAGGGTGGGTGGTAGATTGTTGTACTTCAGGGGCATTGGATTCGAGTTTGAACCTGTCTCCTTGGTCGGCAGAGGTTACCTTTCTGATGTGGTCATGATACAACGCGATGGTTTAATCATCATTGGTTGGTCAACACCAGCTGGTCCTTGCAGATTGTCTGCAATCCAAGGGTTACAGGTGTTGCAGCTTTCCTCCTGCCCTGTACTGACAAGTGGTGATATGAACAATATTATCTTGAAAGAGGCAACGGATACAAACAAATCTACGTGGTGGCACATGGTCCTGTGTATTGCATGAAGACCACTCAGGTTGAAGTTAAGCACGATCAAACTCGGCCAATATGTGGATGGGTGATTGAGATTATCTAGGATTATCTCCTACCTCACACTGAGACACAGGCTGAAAAACTTGTAGTGTCACCTTAGGCTGAAAAACTTGTAGTGTCACCTTAGGCTGAAAAACTTGTAGTGTCACCTTACGCAAATGGCTTAGTTCGAAAATGGCTCTGTTCACCCAGCAAAAATTGGTACCCGGTAGGATGACATGGTCATGTGAATGCTAACCTTGCAGCACTGCAAACGGCAGCTTGGGTTGTATACTCCCCAGGGAGGTGAGATAATATTGAGTGCACACTGACACATTGACCGGCGATAAATAATGTGGCAATATGAACATGCCTTAGGGGGGTGGATTTGGCACATTACAAATAGCCATTATTATTACACTCTGTATTGTTATTATATTAATATTTATGTATTTATCAACAGTGGCAGAGTTGAGCAACACTGTTTACTGGCGGACGCCCTTCAAGGTGCTGTGCAGCCCCAAACAGTTGACAGAGTTCATGGTGATGCAAGTTGACTTTGTGGCCGACAAAGACAAACCTTCACATGTTCCGGTCTCAAATAAGGTCAGTCTTAAAACAGAATTTCCATTGCAACATTGCATTATTCAGTGTTTGAAAGAGCATTCCTACCGTTCAAAACTGATATATTGTTGTACTGTTATATTTAAGCAATAGATGTCGAACAACTGGATTCATAATCAGGAATTACTATGCATTGAATATGTTTACTATGCGGACCATACAGTTAATATAATTGTTATTTTATTGATGTAGCACCGGAATATATAATTCAAGGCCCAAATATGATAAGAGGCAATGTGTTTTTCCTGATGATGGCCTCTGATTGGGTGTTACTCTTCTGTTCCCCAGCATGTGCTAGCGGAATTGTGGGTTGCCAGGATGAGTGACCTCGGGGTCAATGATCAGCAGTACCACACACGGACACACATTGGACATCTCCTGAATGTCGGGGATTGTGTCCTTGGGTAGGTAGATGGGATCAGTCATGACTAGGAAAAAACAAAATCAACCAAGGCCACTTAGCAAGAATTAATAGTTTCTCAAACAATATTTTTGGAATCCAGGCAGACTGGCAGTAGAAGAAGAAACTATTTTACATCGGATGTGTGAATAACGAAGAACGTTAGCTCTGTAGACCTATTATTCTGACAAATTAGTATTTATTGTCATATTTGTTGTTATTTTCATATTTTTTTTCTACATATAAATATGGAGGTGGGGCATTTTTTGTATTTGATATTTAGGGGAACTAAGAACAGTATTTTTATTGCTTTGTTGATATAATAACAATTTAACAGTATTACTAATAGATTCATCTGTTGAATACACTACCATAGTTACCCTAATAATTTGAACCTGGTAATAGTTTGAATACCTAAATTAATCGCCAACAATAAATATAAATCCAACAATAAATAAAAATATAAATAAATTTAAAATGAACATAACCTTCTTTTTTTTCAAATCGTAATTTTCTAATTATTCGTATTGTCAACAACAACAACAACAAATTTTAATCCAGCGTTTATTTACCATTTCATTTAAAACCATATTTTATACTTTAATTTTGTTGACCCTGATTATACGAACACCAATCATTTTCAATGTTCATATTTTTCTAATCATTTAAACAGCTGCAAATTTAATTATTACGGTAACCTATTAATTTGTTCATGCCTTACATTTCTGTGGTTGAATGATACTTGATCTCCCAATGTAGCTAAAAGAAATTTAAGAAATAGTTGTATATTAGTTAATAATGGCCTTCCCTTATTTATTCTAGGTTTGACTTCACCCATGCCAACGTTAACAACAGAGCATTTGACCAAGTGAAGTCGGACAGAGTTCCTGATGTGGTAAGTGGTTGTATATACACTAGCACCTGTAGAACATTGGCCTTTGGTCTTCTTCCATGTATATAGATGGGGCGGGTTGTAGCGCAGTGGTAGAACGTTGGACTTCGGAGCCAAAGGTTCCAGGTTGAAATCCCGCCCTGCGGGCCCGGCATCAATGTTCATTAAAGTTACCTTTCTGACGCGATATTGACAGGATGCGATGTCTGTAGAGTGGCAATGCAGTTATCATCCTTGGTCTTG
>JAUTBT010072299.1:0-13585 GCA_032361225.1 Lepetodrilus schrolli
CTCACCGGCGAAAAGACGTATCTGGAAACCAAACACCTATCCAGCAGCGCCCCTTCTGATACAATTAGTCCGGGACGCTGAGACTCGATGAGATCCATCAAGTGAATTAGCCGGCACCTCTTACAATCAGATACATTTGGCAGGTTGGCCCATGTTAGGTTAAGACCTAATGTTAGGAATCGTTTTGAGGTGGTCCATTGCGCGCCACCATCCGCTGTCTGCTCTCTTACTAATACCTATATTAAACGTGCCTTATGGTAGGGATGACCTTTCACAAGTGCCACCATTTATTTCTGACAAATTGTGAACAATCCTCCGAGACACACCGCCATTGCCTGCTTAACTTCCATGCAATGTCCTGGGTAATACGAACCACTTTGTTCCGTTTTCACCTGCGTGCCGCAGATGAATAAAGATTAATAGATTGGCCAATTAGAGACCTCATCCTGTTGACATACTTGCCTATATTTACATGCCGACATGAGAAGAAAAATTCCCGCCCACAGTAAATAACACGGGCTTGGATTTAGTCAATATTTCTAGAACGCACCAAATCGCACTCGCTACAGAACGGAGTTGGAGATAATCATATTGCCCAGGGTCATTAACGGATACAAAGCAATATCTGGCCCCAAGATTACGAAACCTCTTGAGTAGGATTTGATGCTCAAACTCAAATTGTAGATGGAGAATTGTGAACAAATGAAATCGTACTCGAACAGGGTTGGTAACCCCGGGGCCAGATCTCAGTAGACAGTCCTCAGTAGACAGACACCTCAGTAGATAGACACCTCAGTAGACAGTTCAGTAGACAGTCACCTCAGTAGCAGTAGACAGTCACCTCAGTAGACATTCAACTCAGTCGACAGTCACCTCAGTAGACAGTCACCTCAGTAGACAGACACCTCAGTTGACAGTCACTTCAGAAGACATTCACTTCAGTAGACAATCACCTCAGTAGACAGCCACATCAGTAGGCAGTCACCTCAGTCACCTCAGTAGACAGTCACCTCAATGTGCTTCCTTCAGCCACTACACAGAACATGCCGATTCCAAATACTTTACTGATGGAATACGTCTTTAATAAGCAGATCAAGCACTCAGTATACAGAGATCACCGGAGAACAGTCATCTACTTGTAATTGTAATGTAGCAATCTACTAGCTTACCATCGGTACCGTTGTCCAAGAAATTAGCGTCCAGGCGGAGGTCAACAGGAAAGTATTGCAACAGTTGTGTGTGAACAAGTCATATGCATGTTAGGTCCAGGCGACATATCGTATCATATATAATATCAACATGTTTTTGCCGTGTTGTATGTAGATGTTATTATATACCATGTGTTTGTATGTAGATGTTACTATATACCATGTGTTTGTGTGTGGAGGTTACCATATAACGTACGTTTGTAAATAGATGTTGCTAGATGAATTACTAAGGTCGGCGTCGGCCCATCATCGACGGATTTTCCAACTATTATACGTGTACATATGCATAGACATAATTACTATACATATACATATACATAATTACAAATTCGAATAGATTTCCAATTATTCCGAATCTTTGGTGATGTCAATAGGAAGGTAGCTCTAAATTAACCTGTCTACTTTGTTCCAAATAAGTTGATGATTCCAAGTGGTCTCAATGATTACCCTATTTACCTTTTAGGTACGAGCTGTATTGAAAACTCTAGATGAGTGTATGGCATGGAGGCTGAGTTAGAAATGTGGGATTTGGGGAACATAATAAAAGATTGTATAAGTTCTGGTGACTGGTTTAACCAACAAAATACATTAGGATAGCGGGAACAGGGTCTGACGACATAGTTAATTAGCGCACGAAGACCTCATGGCATACATAACTATGCATAACTAGACAATAGTTGTGTTTGGTTGCTTAATTACACCATCGGATTGATTGGTAAGAAGCATACGGACACTGCAGGACAGAGGCTCAGCAAGCCGGAAACTCATTGAGCGTAAATACACATCCATCACGAGAAATTCAGAATTGGACTGAAAGACGAAATCATGACACATACAGTCAAATAAACGCGCAACACCCTGGACGATATAGTATAGATTTTTCCGGAATGCATTGAATCAGACCCGTGAAAAGAATACACATGAACCGGTCTTATTACTGGAGCAAATAGTAAAGGTACCAGTAACCAGAGTTCTCTAAAGTTCATCATGGTATATGTTGAATTAAACCAGTTTGACGTGCACGCATGTATAACAGCGGCACCCTCAGATGCTGGACTGGGTTCTGTCTGTATATGGAGGATCTACCCTGAGTCTTTCTCTGTGCAGCTGGACTTGGTCCTGTCTATACACGGAGGTTCCACCCTGAGTCTTTCCTTCCAGTAGCTGAACAGGGTTCTGTCTATACACGGAGGTCGCCCTGAGCTGCTCGATCCAGTCGAACACTATCCTATTCCTGAAACCATAAACGGATGTCACGTCACACACCTGAGTATCTTCATCCAGTAGCTGGAGGAGGTTCTGTCCATTCACGGAGGTCGCACCCTGAGTCTTTCTCTCAGTAGTAGGACTGGATTCAGTCTTCTAAATCTGGACTGGGTTCGGTATGTACACGGAGGTCGCACCCTGAGTATCTCAAGCCACATGCAGTTTTAAATGGCCTTCGTCTAATACAACAGAAACATAGCGGTCTGTTCTTCCATGGTTCCATCTGTCTTAGCTAAGTTGGTGGATTTTGGATAACATACTTATAATTCACTTATCCTCTTGAATAAGGCCTTCTATCAAAGTGGGGACGTGATCGAGTTCGATGTCGAACTACAGGCCCCCTCTGCCACAGTCTCCGCTCGTGTTTGGCAGATTTCACAGCTTTACAACACTTGTAGAACTCCAGTCCTCTGTTCAGGATGCACGTGCTAAACGCTCGCTGAGACAACGCCGCCTGGTGGTGGAGTATTACGGGCAGATTCAGGCTTTGAAAATAGTTCCTATGCTTATCGTCCAACGTCAACATGGCCGAGTGCACGTGGACTAGACAGTGTAGTCCACTATCTGCCGCTATCCTTCCGACACTGCAGCAGTCGTGTTTAACAACAGAAATATCTGAAAAATAGGAAAACATATGATGCTATGTTTACTTTCAAGACATGAGCTGATTCCTCACATTTGTAGTATTTACTAAATGTACATGTAATTTACCAAATATGGGTTTCATCGAACACATAGTAACATCAATGACAACGAGTAATATCGGGAAAAGAAAACATACACACTTTCGTACAGGTATATACAGGAGCCTTGGCATGCACCACTCGTTCGTAGTTTCTGAACACATGGATCCTACAAGCTATTAAACGAACAGTTCATAGTGGCCAATAGACTGTCATGTACCATACGTAATCCCAAACCTCAGAGGTCACACTAAAGTTGATTGACCTCCTACGTGCTTCCGATAGCTCACAGTTTGCAGGATGATGTCATTATCAAGATGAAAGAATGGGAAATATTAAAATAGATCTTAAATACATGAATGAATGAATTAATTTTTCTTTACTTCCTTCATTATATTCGGAGCGTATATATGGAAATGCACGTATATAAAAGGCGTGTACTACTGTGCACATGGATACAGGATTACATACATACATATACACATAATTACATACATACATATACACATAATTACATACATACATATACACATAATTACATACATACATATACACACATACATACATATACACATAATTACATACATACATATACACATAATTACAGGTACAGTAATGATTTTAGCTTCCATGAGTCGATCTCACACGCAACAATTCAGATGAATATAGACCATTATGGAAGGTGATATTCGCTGTGATTGTTGTAATGCCACCAAAACAATGTTCTTACTTTTATTCGGGATAGCGTCATCATTAACGATAGTAAACATCGGGGTATTTGTGAAGGTATATTCTGAATCAAAAGTGAAGTTAGGCTCTCAGTGATTCAAAGTTAGCTGTTTACATTACACGCGTGTTTTCAAAATAACGTTCACTTTGGGAGAAATAATATTTCCAAAAACCTTGACCTAGCTTTCACGCATCTGTACACCGGCTGAGTAGAGCGATAAAAGTAAATTTGACGTAACACGTAAACACGGAGGTTGGTTCTTTTTTCCTTTGAACCCTAACTGGTATCCAGCCCTGCAGTAACAGTGCACTTTGAGATAGGACAATTAATGGGACGAAGCAAATTCCCTTCCAAAGCCGTTTCACGCTATCGCTGAATTTAGCATCTCGCTTAATCCGTTTAAAAATATTATGGAATCTTTTTTTTCTAGAAATAGACGTGAGACATTCCAAATGTATCCTCTTAATCCTACTTGAGTGATCGTAAACTAAGCAAATCCGCCTGTTAGTGCTGACGTACGATAAGGAAACTATCTCTACGTGTACTGTAGACTACCTGAATCCAGATAGCGCTCGGCCATTTACAGGCGAGTTAACGAAACCTGGACCCGGACAGCGTAGATGGCACTGCTACCGTATACGGCTTATATCCTTATATATATAGTGTAGTAAGCCTCTCCTGTTCAGTCGAATCACAGGTACAGGAATATATCGCATACTGGTAAAATTAAAACAATTATACGGCGAACGATATGTTACAAGACTACATACATCCGTATCCTACTATACGATGATACCCCACTGCAGTATGCGAGTTCCATAGCCTAACGGAAAGTCTCTGGAATCCCGAGCACGTGTCTGTTTGCTTTCTGTCAATTTTCGGAGCATTGGTTGAATAGAAAACATATAATGTACGCAGCTTCCAATGCCAAGCATCTCGCTGCCACTGAGGGAGAGTATCTCATAGTCCTGTCACAGATGATCCGTATCAGGAGGCTTGAGTAGATACACATGCATGACATAATATTGGTAGTATTCAAACGTATCCTCACACGTTTCCATATAGTATTAAACGTTATACAGATTACGAAGCAGACATAATGGAACTATGAAAACATTCTTCAGTTGATTCCCAGCAGATCCTGTTGTCGATTCCCAGATGGCTTTGATTAGTGTGAATCTTGCTGTCTACACATGCGACCCCTGCCAGCATACACAAATTGCCGAGGACATCTGCGTCCAGCATACGTAGAATATTACGAGTCTTCAAATATATTCTCGTCATAAGGTGATAGCAAAGTGGCAATGGAGAGGGGTAAGGGGGCGGTGGGTGTGATGGTGGAGGGGTGGAGTGGACACGAGGGAACTGGGGCACGAAGGTAAACGCATGCATGTTCACAGAACATAATATGCAAACAATTACCATGTAGACACATTTGAATAACAGATGCTTCACCTTGAATAGGATTCCTGATATCGTATCTGTTGCTACTCGTACTCAGTTTCATACCACTTCCGATTTCGCCAACAAGATCTTCGTCGTCGGTTGTTTCCAATAGTGCAACACCTTCCTTGTCACTGTGTTGTTTAAGTGCAGATGCACTAAAGAGATCTGGAAAGCAAAATTACATTATAGCTTCGTATATAGTTAGCACTATCCTTTTTTTGGAGCTGCCTACTATGTGTCCTGTGATTGTGATGGTTTACTTTAATACCATGTAATGTGGCTTTCGATAAAACAATCTCGCCATTGTGATGTGAATCGAAGAAAATGTTTTCGTGCAATTGCAAGTCATTCATTTTCATTCAGTCATTTTGCCGAATGACTAGAGGTCTATTTCAGTTATTTGGCCTAATTCCTGGAGATTTTAGTCATTAGGCCAAATGCCTGACGGTCTTAGGCATTAGGCCTAATGCCCTAAACATTTCAGGCATTATGCCTAATGACTGGTTTGGCATATTGACTGTAACATATATAGATGGAGTGAATGGTAGAAGTGACATCAAGCATGAATTGTAACATTGAGAAAGGAAGTTTCGTGTTTCTCTCGTCGATATAAGAGTATGGCACTAACTGATCTACAGGTTATTGTGTTTTGCAAAGTAAACACCGCCGACTCAACAGTTTACAGTGGCAATGTCCGGTGTACGACCACACATCAGCATATATTTGTGTGCCTTGGGGAACACTCGGTTTACGTTCGACTCTCTACAGAAATCACATGCGCGTATACTCGACCTCTTGATGGGCCATCAAAGATCTGCATGTAATTGGAATATATTCTAATAATTTCAAAATATCTTCAATGAAATAAATCCACCAGAGCATAAAGGACAATTTTGCGTGGGCGAAACACACATCAAATTACAGGAATTATCCACATATACTCATAACACTGCGCTTGTCTGTCTATCAGTTCAACATTTGCGTAATACTCGTTGACAAGTGGTTAGCGGTGATATGGGAAAGTGAACAGGCCCAGGGGTAAAGCCGAGCTCCCACACAGGTCAATAGGCTAGAGACAAGAGAAAGTAATGTGGTTATATTTATATCAATAGTCCCTCTGGAAATCAAGCAAGAAGCAATCGCACTATCTAAAGTAGGTTTGCTGCAGCCTTTCTACTGAATGGCTGGATATTTGTATGAGTTTCACTAATCATTTGCCATTGATGTTGAATCTAGTTACATCAGACACATATCAAACATACCATCCTTCAATGAATGTCTGTATATCTTACACGAGGTAGTGGGCTGTGATGATTTATCTTTGTTGTTAGCGCTTTAATTCAGTAGCACTCAAATCAGTACGTTCATTGATTACAGCATATCTAACATAGTGTAGATGTGCTAACTGTACGATGTCCTCCCAATGACAAACACAGACGAGCAACCTCAAACAGACTGGAGGTACAACACAAGCACGCGACGTAATGCCAGAGTAAAAATAGTCGAGAGATTGCATAGATTACAAAGATTACAGTGATATCTGCTATTTTGGGGTAGATGCAATGGATAATATATATCTCAATTCTATTTAATCCAATGTTGATAAACACGCGCTTGTTCTGTTTGGCAATACTGGCTTGTTCTGTTTGGCATATTCATGTATACAATGTTGTTGATGATTTCATAAAGTATGTTATATACAAATGGAACCATAAATTGGAATAAATGGTTTCAATAACAATATTAACGCATACATTTATAAAGTGCTAAATCCATGTCAGACCGGACTCTACATTATTTCCCCGGTCGATGGATTAGTGTGCACTCAATTTCCTTCTCAACTCCACGGAACTATTTAACACAAGGTGCCGTGTTCCATGCGATAGCTTAGCATTCACATTGTCATATCATCCTACCGGGTACCCATTTCTTGAACACAGGTATTTTCTAACAAATCAAATTGCCTAAAGTGACACCATAACGTTTGAGCAGGTGTGGGACATTCTAGGTACACTAATCTTTCAACCGGAGCGGTCACCACGTGCCACCACATGTATATTATGTCTAAGTACTATACAGCTGCTCGTGCCACCACGTGTATATTATGTCTAAGTATTATACAGCTGCTCGTGCCACCACATGTATATTATGTCTAAGTATTATACAGCTGCTAGTGCCACCACATGTATATTATGTCTAAGTATTATACAGCTGCTCGTGCCACCACATGTATATTATGTCTAAGTACTATACAGCTGCTCGTGCCACCACATGTATATTATGTCTAAGTAATATACAGCTGCTCGTGCCACCACATGTATATTATGTGTACGTATTACACAGCTGCTCGTGCCACCAAATGTATATTATGTCTAAGTATTATACAGCTCTCTCGTGCCACCACATGTATATTATGTTTAAGTATTATACAGCTGCTCGTGCCACCACATGTATATTATGTCTACGTATTATACAGCTGCTCGTGCCACCACATGTATATTATGTCTAGTACTATACAGCTGCTCGTGCCACCACATGTATATTATGTCTACGTATTAAACAGCTGCTCGTGCCACCACTTGTATATTATGTCTAGTACTATACAGCTGCTCGTGCCACCACATGTATATTATGTCTACGTATTATACAGCTGCTCGTGCCACCACATGTAGGCCGAATCAGTGGTACTAGCACCAAAATCCGATGGATACAGCCATCCATTGATTCATCTTCACGTATGGCCATCCATCGATCCTTACAATCAAACTAAAGGTACAATCATATAACGTTCGCACTGATTTTGTAAAACGGAAGAACATCCGCATGCTATATTTGTACATGCATTTATGGCGCGGGTGGAAATCCATTGGTATAACATTTGGACTTCGGAGCCAAAGTTCCCCAGTTACAAATCCCTTACCTTTCTGGCGCGATCATGATAGGATACGCTGACGGTATCATGGCAATGCAGTTATCATCCTTGGCTGGTCAGTACCAGCCGGTGCTCGCAGGTTTACTGCAACATTCAGCGATACAGATGTTGCGTGTTTCCTCCTGCCCTAAACCGACAACCCGTAATATGAGTCTAAGAATCTTGAAAGCGGTACAACATTCCAATGGCTATTGGGGAAAAATATTAACAATAAACACCAGGTACATATATAAAAGGGTTCTCAGCGACTAACATACCAGGACAGTTCCAATTAGCTATATACAAGTAGCAGCCGCTCTGTAAATAATATGAAACTGAATTGCATTTACAACGGTAATATTTAAGAAGCATTGTATATACGGCTGCGTATGTATGAGTGCACATATGTGCCTATATATTTGTACAATTGCATATTCCTATCCAGGATGCAGGATGATTAGCTATTGAATGGAGATACTGCCAATACAAATACACTCCCCAGTGTGGACAATCAAGAGATACGAGTCATTTACGCTGACATCTGAGCAAACTGTAAACCATAGAGTGCATTCATTGAATACATCGTGACAGTTCCCGCGATAATTCCATGAAGTCAATGTCCTGTCCGTCTCCGCGTGGTGGTGGTCTGACACTAAAGTTGACAAGATCTCATATGTTGTCTGACTTTTGAGATTGTCTGAGTGCTGACTATCACGGGTAGGTGGCTCGACTCTATGTAGGGTATTGTATGGGTGTCCAGACCGACTCACTCTCGTTGTATTGAGGTCCATGGAACGTATTCTGTTGCCCTGCCAGAATCTCTGACACTATTGAGATGCTCGTCTTACCAGGTGCACAGCAGTAGCACGTAACGAGACAGCAACGTGCCACACGTGTCACAAAGAAGCCGGCTAAATATGTCAAGTATTAAATCAAACCAGTGCAGTCTGTCAGGAAAGTGTGGGCTTAAGGAAAGTCCATATGTTAGGAATGAGAAAGATAGATAGAGATGGAGAGAGAGAGAGAGACACAGAGAGAGACACAGAGAGAGACACAGAGAGAGAGAGAGAGAGAGAGAGAGAGAGAGAGAGAGAGAGAGAGAGAGAGCTAACATGAGTGGTCATATTATATTTATCACACAACAGTCACAAACAGTGTAATAGACGCATATCTTGGGAACTGGGTTAAAGCCCGCAGACAAAATATAGTTCCAATAAATTCATTTGCATATTTATTGACGAAATATTTTAACTTAATATTCGACAGAAGAAGATGCTCTAAAAGAGGTCCAAAAAGACTTTGATATCGCGTATGAATATAACTATAAAAATCTATTGTGTTATTGCAGTAGTAAAAATAATTATATTTATAGCATGGGATTATTGCATCCCCAAACTCCTATGTTATGTGATACAACTGCATACATTGGAACGTGATATGAATAATAGCATTCCACCCCCACCCTCTCCCCACCCCACCCACAAAGCCAGATAACTGCATATTTTTTAATAATAAAATCCTATACAAATGTTCATTTGTGTATACAGCTTATATAAATGTACTTATATAGATATACTTATATAGATGTACTTATATAGATGTACTTATATAGATGTACATCTCGTGATGCCCCTCAGTTAAATTGCAATACATTCAAGACACGTCGCACGGTGCAGCCGCACAGCGTCTAGTAAGAAGATGTTATCACAATGTCTCTGAACAGATACCACAAACATATACCCCGGGGCCAGCGTTGACCTGGCGGTCGTCCCGGTCAGGTCAGCAATAGAATCAAACTCAGTAGGCCATCCAGATCGTTGTCGCTGACTCCTGGCTGCTCGGAGAATAGAAATACCTGCACGTCCACGCTGGGGTGGAGGTCATGGCGTGCACGAAACGTACACATGAGACGTACACACGAGACGTACACACGAGACGTACTTAACTCGAGTGTGTTGAAATATAGAGTTGTTTACAATCATTCTCAATATAAATAAAAATGATAAACATATATGTACTATTTAACAAAAATAATACATGGGTTATTGTGGAGTGTTTGTAGAACTTTTACATATTGACATATCTTATCTTATGCGTTCACATGTCATAGTTGATATATTTGGTAGTATGATCAAATGTACAAGGCAACTAAATAGATTTCATAAATGTATACTAGTATATGAAATACAGGTGCACGTAATATTGCGAAATCTGTGAAGAACCTCAGAGAAATTGTAGTGTTGGAATGTTGTTATTCATTGGAATACTATTCGTGGAATTTGACACAGTCATGTCTTTGTATAGCCTACAGTGACTACATCCATTTGAAAACACAATGTGTTGGCCTCAGACACACCACCACCACCAACCCCTCCGTCAGGGTTAGCCGAGTCGGAACACACGGACGCGCCGTCATGAATCTGCAATACCTTATTGTCCTCAAAGATTAATACTGTAGAGATACATATTTCTGCAGTAATGTATAGTAATCGATATAATGTCCATCTGACTGGGTCATAGTGCTATGTATGTGGCTGAATCACGGTGTAGACAGTGGGATGTTGAAGGATACATAAACACAAAAGAATGACCCGGTCACAGTGACATGAACAGGTTAGGAGCTGTGGCTCGACATAAGTCAGAATCGATTCCATTTCTTGACTAACCACTCGCGTCTAAGGTGTCTGTAGATTCATCTTGAAAATATACTTCCACTATCCATTTAACAGAATCCATCCAAATTACGTTAAGGCTAAAACGAACTTAATTAAACGGACGATTCAGAGTGGAAATACTCAAGCATGGATGATAAAATTATTTTCTTGAAAAGGCCCGGTTATTAACATACATTTCCAATAGTTCACTAAATGCCAGCTAGTCATGTGGAAGCATCGTAACGTTAAAGACCGTATAGGAATTAGTACTGTAAATAATTCAATCAACAATCTAACGTCCGTCTTGCTGCAGATAAGATATCAGTAATTTCCTAAGTCGTGATCTTTATACCGCCGGGTCTGGCGATCAATACATCTCCATTACTGGGAGGAAAGCTTACAAACCCGGACCATGTTTTGTGTATCCTGTAAGCATGTCTAAGCAGTTCCACGGTATTTACGTAACTCTTTAATCGGCCACTAGTATTGATCGGTCGAGCCCACGAAGGGCTTTGATACGATTTGAGACGGAGATTTAACGTTTCTTTCACGGCGCTAGTCAGCAGACGAACATTGAAATGAGTTCAAGAACACTTCACGTGTACCACAACCTTAAAGTAATCGGTGCATATTTAGTGCGTCCTATTGAAAGGGTACAGTTAGTTATATGTCAGTGGGCCGTATTGCACACACCGTGTGGGAATTACGGGTATTGCCGACATACCGACACGAGAACATAAAGCATAATACATCTTCGGCATTGTCGGGTTTACGGCTTGTGTTGAGGACATGGTACAAATATACCATACATCAATTATCAATACAATATGTGCTACTAAATCATGGTTTCAATGGATCTGAACATCAGCATACACAACTTAGCTTGTAGAACATAGAAACACCTGATGGCATCTATTCACGACAGAATTCCAAAGGACGCAATGTCCTATGTATGTGTTGGTGAGAACCTCATCGGGTTTATACGGCTATTCTATGACATGCTATAGGATTATGCTATGACATGCTATACAGGTGTCCTCAGTCTGACTAGAGGAAGTAGGTGGCCTAGTTATCTGAAGCAACCGGCATTTTGTTTTGAACACGGATCTGAATTGAATCGTAATATGAACACTGTTTGTCACTTTGAAAGTAATACATTTGTATGCGTCAGTCAATAATTAAATTGCTCTCACTAAAAGCTAACAGCGTTCAAGAAGGTAAAACCTCAAGTTAATGCCACGGAATACAAAAGTCAAACTCGAGAAAGTCTAAATTCGTCTGGTAATGCATCACTTTACTTTTGCATTCATCTCAAGGTGAATTTGTCGCGAAATCAATTATCGCTATCTGAAAATATCAGCAGCACCACAGTACATGAGCTAGCGTGCATTGAATTAAGTAAGTGGAATTTTGAGTGCTCAAGTCGGGCGGTAGCTAAAGCCATCTGACATTTGTGTTTCATAAAGAAGACCCCCCACCCCCACCCCTAACCCACCCCCGCCAGCCTACAATCCTAAACTAAAGCACACACAGACATCTACGTTGTCATGTAGATGTATCCACGGTTTCCGCTATCACCAGACTAGGCATAATTGCCTGTAAATCACGTATTACGTTGTTCCCACACCTTACCAGCGGATCACGTCAGTCAAATCAATAACACATCTTTTAAAGTATCTGAGGCAGCCAGAATATTGTTCTCAGATAGATCGGCAGTAGACTGCATGCTGTGTCCGATCCTGCAGCTCCAGATCTGTCTGCTGATCAACCGACCATCATGCATGACCTTCAGTAGGGTCCTCAGAAGGTCAAATAATATTGCGATGCCAGTTAATGGCATGTCAGTTTAACCATTTCCCCTGAAACCTTCAACGTGCAATCGTTATGGCTTTCTTCTTTATTTGTTTGCCATGTGCGTATTTATTTGTGTGAAAGCATGTACTTTAATTAGAAAAGAAGCAGACAAGTCGATATGAATTTAGTGTCTTTCTGTACTATAGATTTCTACATCATACATATAGAAGCTATTACATCAAACCCTTCAAGTTTACATTCTCATAGTGACGTGGACAGACTTACTGTAATTGTCCGAAAATCAATGCTGACAGGGGTTATGCAGAACATCTGACGAAGGGGCAGCTTTTTTTTGTATAATGGGTCTTCAGTGGCCAATTGAGGCACTCAGGCCTTGCTTCATGCCAAGAAAACATCAACGTTCACCGACCATCCAGCACTTTACATTTATTAGGATCGATACTAGGTGAACAGCATCTTCAACGAACAGTGATTTTTAACCACTCTAAATTCACAATTTGTCATCCATTTAAAAATAATCATTAGGATGTATTGAGTGTGTTTGCATGACGTGTGTTGACTGTTGATGCTTTAGTTTCAGACAGGGATGTGTTTGAGAATAATCATCTTTGGGTATTGTATTAATATGAATTAATTTACTGCACTATTAAAGATATGTTAGTAAGACTTGATGTCTTGGGAATCTTGCTTTAAACTTACCAGTGGTTCCTTTCGCATAAATATAATACCAATCAGTAAGATATATACAAATTAGTTGTGTTCACCATCTCAGACCATGGTTAGTCTTTTTTTCTTATTTTTTTTTTGATTGGGGTTTTAAGTCGCTTTCAAGATTCTTTCACTTATATCACGACTTGTCAGTTTAGGGCAGG